>PVKA01000989.1:148306-163955 GCA_004027165.1 Ctenomys sociabilis
GGGGGGGGGGGGGGGGGGGGGGGGGGCTCCAAGAAGCCTAATGTTGGGATTATGCTGCTTCTGCTCCGGAGGCTGTGCCTATACCTCAGACTCTGTCTCGATCTGATTTTGGAGCTGTGGTTCTGAGCCACAGGAGAGAAGAATCTGGAACACTTATTCTACAAGCATCTGGCTTAAGTTTATCCTTTTTCCTGCTCCCTGGACTTAGTTCCTCTGGGGCAGAAACTCTACCTTTACTACTATTATTATTATTTTTTATTTTGCCTTTGCTGGTCACTCCGTCCTGGCTCTTAAACTACTCTGATTCGCAGCATCATCTGCTGCTTTGCTCTCCAGCCCATTCCCATTTCTCCTGTAGCGCTGGTGCCTCTCATTTCCTCCTCCTCCCTGAGGACCCAGTGTTCAGATTCAGCCCAGCATTGGTAACCTTTGCCCGTTCCGAGCTCAGGATTACCACAGCAGTTTTGTTTGTTTTCCTCAAACTGCTCATACTTGTATATCAAGCCTCCTTATTAAACACTTTCAGGTAGTTTCAGTAGCAAGCGTGTATAATCCCAGCACTCAGAAAGGCTGAAGCAGGAGGGTGGCAGCCCCATCTGGGCAACTTGGTGACTAAGTGACAGTGTATCTCAAAATTTAAATTAAAAAGAAATTAAAAGGGATGGATATGTAACTCAGTGCAAAGGTCCTGGGTTCAGTTCCACACAATTAATTAATTAATTAATTTAATTACTTTTCAGAATCCTCCCTGGTTATGCCTCCTTTCTGCCAACTTCTGTGATGACCTACCAAGCTAATATAACATATTGCAGTATTATTGTGGTACAGACATTGGTTTTGTATTTCACAGTGTTACTATCTGTCCCCATGTCTGCTGCCACACTGTCAGCAGATTCTCCAATAGGAGTGGCCCCTGCATCAAATTCATAGGCTTGGTTGAGAATTAGACTTCTTAAACAACTTTTTATATGATGGTAACTCTTTCAGGCAATAAAATGTAATGCAGTTTGTCCATAGCAGCCAGAACTTTTCTGACTGTCCTGTTTACTGCTTTTTTGTGTGCGTATTTGGTCAAGTAGCATAAGAAATTTGTGGTTACTTTCACAGCTGCAAAAGATAGATTTTACCTAAGTTTTTTATAAACTTGGAGATGATGAAATCTGTTGGCCTTACAGGCCTTTAAAGTATTTAATATGTGTGATATAAAAAGAGCTGATTGCTGTTTATTACTAGCCTTTTGCCAGATTGACTAGTACAAAGATGCATTTGTTAGGCCAGCACCTTTATGGTCTAGTCATCTTAATGGCTCACCCTGACAGGCATCTGCTTACTTAATCTTTCCCTTAATCAGTTATATGTTGCCAGCAATAGCCTGCCGTCCCTTTTACCCCTTCTGTTTTTTCATGAGAAAAAAAAATCTTGAGATACATTGTCAGCAAATCCTGTGAAGGTTGGCCACTTCTGGGCCAGAGGAGATTTATTTTTCAAATAAGTCTTCCAACTCTGCTTTACCCACATTTACAGTACAAAAATAGATGTGGGCACTGGAGTTTGTGTTTAGATTTGCATAGTACAAGATGGGAAGAGATACCCAACTGCTGAATCACATGCCTTATTCCTACTTAGGAGAACTTCTATGAGAAAAGTGGATGCGAGACAGACAAATTTTGCAGAATTTTTTGGAAAGGACACAGAACTCAGCCCTCATTCTTAAGCCGGAACCGTCTTCACTTGTTCTGTAATATCTTGGATTGGCTCTGTCCCAGCCAAGAGTCACCTCATTCCACCTCTGTTGTTAGTCCTTCCTTCAGCTGAGCCACAATCAGCCTTCTTTATCTTGCCACCCACTCGTGGAAAATTACCTTTCTGGAACATCATGAATGATTCCAGCACTCCCTTTCCTATGGGGCAGGACAGCTCAGAGAGTGGAAATAACCCACTGTCCTTGGTTCTCCAGCTCAATTGCCTTAGTCCTCCAGCGACCTGAACCGAACCTCCTCAGACCTGCTTCTGGTTGCAGACCCTTCTGAAGCCATTCAGCAAATCCCAGGCCCAGGTCTGCTTGGCTCTTTTTTTTTTTTTTTCCTTAGTGAGGTGAAATTTACATAATATAAAAGTAACCATTTAAAGTATATCATTTGGGGGCTAGTCAGATAGCTCAGCAGACTAATGCTTAGGCAGGCTCAGGGACTGGGTTTGATTCCCAGCATGCCCAGCTGGCCCTGCCCCCAGGGCATGCTGAGCTGGCTACTGAGATGGGGTATCATGGCACACACCTGTAATCCCCACACTGGGGAGGTTGAAAACAGGAGAATCACTACAAGTCTGATCTGTGTAGTGAGACCCTGCACCAAATACATCATCATCAAAGTGTATCATTCAATGTCTACCCCGTTCTTGAGCGCATCAGGTTCCAGGCAGCTTCCATACCGGGAGCCCTACCCCTCACAGACTTACCCCCTCTGCTGGATCTCCACTGTGTATGGCCATAGATGAGCCCCACACACAAACACACAGACCTTCTCTATGTCCAGTACCTGGAGTGTAGGTAACTGCGCTCTGCCTCAGTACAGGTCAGCCCTTGCTTCATTTTGCCCTTGCTACGTCTTGAGCTCTGCCTGACATTCTTGAGCACTGCCTGCCTCAACATGGGACTCAGCCTCCACAGGGCTTTCCCCTTTCTGAATGTAATCCTTTGGATGGCTTCACCCAACCAGACAGCCCATTCAGAACTAACAGCTGACTGCTCAGCAGGGAGTGGCAGTACCTGCCTATAACCCTAGCTACTGAGGAGGCTGAGGCATGAGGATCACAAATTGCCTGGGCAAATTAATCAGATCCTGTCTCAAAATTTTTTTTTCATACTGTCTCAAAATTTAAAAAAATAATAATAGCTGGAGGTTTATCTCAGCAGTAGCATGCCTTTGGGCTTGATCCCCAATCTCAAAACAAAACAAAAAAAACACCATCCAAGCAGTTTTGAGCCTCACTGCAGACTCGATACACCTGTTGTCTGACCAAGATTGTCCAGCCTCAGCTCAAAGTGCTAGGGTCCACCAAAGCCCTTCTGACCACTGTAGTCTAGAACATAGGACATCAGGCACTTGTGCAGACGTCTGTGGTCCTCACCATTTTCCTGTTCTGTGTTCTTTCTTGGTAAAATGACTTTTTTTTCCCTTTATGTTGTTCAGATGCTATAAACTGTATTCTCGTGGTGTTTATCCTATAGGATCATTATAACAATTATGTAAGAAAATGGATATGTAGCTCTGGGCTTTCCCTGCGCATGGTAAATCCTCAGCGCATGTTAGCTGTCATGAGTTTATCTGCCATTCCTGGGGTCTCTGTTGGTTACACAGCAGGATTACCTTCTCCCTGCTGAGTATGTGTGAAGTGTCAAGGTCTGGCTGACTGATAGGTATTCAAAGTAGACAAAGATTCCCATTTGGCGAGCGAGCTCACAGTTGGAGGAAGACAGAAAGATACGTCAGTAAATGCTGTTGCAGAGCGCTGAGTCAGGAGGATCCTTGTGGTGCCATGGGGTCCCACAGCGCCACTGGGTCACTCTGGTGTGAGTGGTGATTCTTGCTGTGAACTTTGTCAAATGAATAAAAGCTAGGTTAAAATTGTGCTATGCAAGAATGTAAATCAAGGTAGTGGCTATAAATCCCGTGGTCTGTTAGCACCTTCAGTTTATGTCTTCATAAACTTGAGGACATACAAAGGAACCTGTACTACTTGAGTAACTTCTTGAATGCCATTGTCATCAAATAGGTGATTTTGAGTGTTTTTTGTTTGAAAGCTTTTTTCTGCTGCTTGCATCATGTAGATGAATGTTTGGTCACATGAGGAATATTAAGGACCTGGTTTATGGCAGAGTGGAGCAGGAGGGGAAGGCTAGAGGTATAAAAGACACATCTTACCCAGTTTCCAATTTAACCTGTGCTTTGACCTGTACATGACCCCTTTCTCTTTTTGGTTCCCATGTCATAAACTGATAGACAGTACCATTCAGTGAATGTCCCCTAGAGTTCTAATTTCATGTTGGTTACTGGACATCTTCATTACTAATTACGTGGAGGCAGAGTTTGCTGGAACTCCAGCAGTGGAGTCCATAGTCGCAGTGCTGAAGTTCAGAGCACACTTCTATCAGATGATCAGCAATGTAATAGGAAAGTGACTGAGTAGAGGAGGTGAAGGAAGCTTCATTATAGTAAGGGCGACCTCGTGCCACAGGGGATAGGACTGTGCCCTTTGGAGATTCCTGTCCTGCTTGCTCATTCATCTGTACATTCAGAGCACTTTTATCGAATGAGGATCATCTGCCAGGCTCTGTTTTGTGTGTTAGAAATAGAAGGTACAGTCCCTGGCTGCATGACGTCCTCATTTAGCGGAGAAAACATAGAAAGCAGGTGGCTAGAGGTCATGTAGTCAGGTGATGGATGTCGTGCCAGGGGTGTTAGATATGCCATCTGGGTAGAGGGCATTAGTAGCAGGAGACTTATCAAAGAGGGATCCCTGGGTGGGATGAATTCCCTTTGTGCCAGTTAGAAATCATAGACTTCAGTGAAATCTGAACATTCTGGCTTCTGTCTACACAGATGAGCCCGTGCTCATATAAAAATCCTGTATACTTTCAGAGGGTTATGAGTCCTGAAAACTCACCCACAAACCCCTAGTTAAAGACCCTTGTGAAAGTATATGCTCCTAAAGATGGTCCGGGTAATGCTATGGGTGCTTTATGGCAGCACCTGGGGGAAGGATCTTCTCGATGGAAATGAAAAATCGAGCCAGCAATTGCGACAGTTTCAACAGGCCTGGAAATCTCTTCATGATCACTTTTTCTTGGTAGTGCTGGTGATGTGAAAACATAACTGCATCCAGAAACATGGCTCGTAACAGTTTAACTTAGGGTGTGATGATCTCTGGGGATCAATAACATGGCCCTTAAAAGAATCAACAATTTTATGACTATGTACATATTTTCACCCTGAAAATAAGACTGTCTTTTATGCAAATGAAGGAAAAAAATCCTACAAGTTTTATTTAGAAGTACAAAAGCCTGCTGTGAGCTTGGAAGTTACCCTAAGTGGGAGGGAAGGTACTGGTTGTAGTATGCATGCAGAATCCACAGGCAGGGTGGAGGTATAGTCATACAGAAAATAAATGGAGGGGCCAGAGAGATGGCTCAATGGAATAAGCGCTTCCCTGGCAAGTGCAAGGGCCTGAGTTCAATCCCCAGTTCTGCCACAAGAAAGAAAGAAAGAAAGAAAGAAAGAAAGAAAGAAAGAAAGAAAGAAAGAAAGAAAGAAAGAAAGAAAGAAAGAAAGAAAGAAAGAAAGAAAGAAAGAAAGAAAGAAAAAATGGAATACTCCAGTTGAGTGCATAAGGTTCTGGGATTCTGTGAGCCTGGCTTTCTCTCTTAGCACTCATACTCCTTTACTCCGAGCTGAGGACACCTATTTACTTTTGTGCTTCCTTTCCTCCACCTTCCCAAATAATGTCAGAGCAAAGCTGTGAAGAACCCAGCCAACCATCTGTTGTAGTTCTTGCTCCACCCACCATCTCCTTAAGAGATTAGGGATAAGAACTGGTTTCTACAGATCTGAGGGCTGATGTGTATGTTGAGAGGAGGAGGATACCCACAGGTAGCAGCATACCAGAGCTCAGCCCAGTGGACAGAGGCAAGCAAGAGCTTGGTGCCCATGGGTGTTACCCTGATCCTCACCCTACCTCCTATCTTTCCAAAGCTCCAGTTCCTGAGATTGGTAGTACTCGGCCCAGCTCATCTGTCCATGGCTCTGGGGTGTTCTCTGTTCTCCCGCTTTCCTCAGGAGCCTTACTGCCTGGCTTCTACATCACCTTCTTGAGCCCCTTCCTAGTATCACCACCAGGAATGTACTATGCATGACTCTTATCAGACTAGAGTCTGATAACTCTGATCATCCTTTGCTTCATAAGTGCAGTCTCTGTTATCACGCTATACCAATGACAGGAAATACCAGCCAGAGACCTCCAGGAACCCACCTGTGGATGAACAAGTTAGGTTGGTTGCTTGTTGCAGTGAAGTCTTAAGACCTTACACTATGAGAACCACAAGCAGCCTTGTTAGACAGAAGGTCTTACATGACTTGCATTTACACTTGGTCACTTTGAGAAAGGAGCAGGGCTTTCCTCTGGACTTTACCCACTGTCAAGGAGAGTGGGTAACCATATGATGGAGTGGTTTGCTAAGTCTTATTCCCTCTGTAGAGAATACAGACTAGGACAGAACTATAGCTGATATTGACAAAAAATAATAAGTAGCAGCAGTTATTCATGGGGATGCTTTCGGATATTTTGTGGTTTGGACAATGTTCACATGTTGTATTCAGATACCATCGAGTTTTTGTTCTCATCATGACCTTGATTAGTATTAATTTTCTGTGAGATCACTTTCCCCTGAGCACCAGGACCTAGCTCTGGGTACTGGCTGGCTCCTAGATGTCAGGGTCTGAAAATAAAGGTGAAAAGTCACTCCGAAACCAAGACGGAAGACATTTGTCACCACATGTGTAGGAGGTTGCCCTACATAACAAGCCAGCAATCATCCAGTCACAAGTTCCAGGTTTTTTTGACCTATTGGCCATAAACCATGGGCCCCACAACCACTTCTTGGGTTCAGTTTGTTTTCTGTGAGGGACAAAGAACTCAAGGAGCCATATTTACCAGGATCATTTAAAGTATATAAGTGAAAAACCAGATGAGGAGCCCCAAGTACAAAAGCCCCTTCCCTGTGGAGTCAGGGTATACCACCTTCCTAATTCAGGAATAAATTCTCCTTCACCTTCCTGCATGCCTCTGAACCCCGTGCTTTTGGGTTTGGGTTTTTTATGGAGGCTTCATTCGGTAGGCATGATTGATTAGGCCATAAGCCACCTACTCAACCTTCAGCCCCTTTTCTCTCCTTGGGGGTGGGGGTTGGGCTGTGTTCCCCTGGCAACCAGCCCCCCATGGCGTGGTTATTTAGGGACTTTCTCAAAGTCACCTAATTAACATAAATACAGGTTTAGTAGGAAGGGGCTTGCTATAAATAACAAAAGATTATCTTTCACCTTTACAGCTCCTGGGCCATGCCTGGATTGTTTCAGGAACCCAGAACAAAAGACCAAACCACAGGCTGCCCTATGGTTCTCATAGTGTAAGGTCTTAAGACTTCACTACAACAAAGATACTCTCAGTGTTCTGGTCATTTGGAAATTATAAGAGCAGCAGGAGCTATAAATGAGGACTCACAGACAAAATCCAAATCATGAGTACCACACAGGCACTGTGGTTGTCTTTCTTAGTCTTCACCACTCTGAACTGTTCTGCTTCAGAAAATTGCCTCCTTACACAACAGATCCTGCATGCTCAGACTACATGGGGAGAAGTACTTATCTCCTCTGTTGCTGCAACTGGTCATCTCCTTCCTCAGTCCCCAGCTGTTTCCCCAAAGGGCCCTGGTCTCCCTCTTCTCCGTGGCCTCCTGTTGTGTCCTTGGCCAGTGAGCCCCTCATCTCAGGTGGGCCTCATTGTTCACTGTTTTCCTCTTAGCCTCCTGAGTACTTAGAGCAGAAAGTCATAAAGCCGTCTTGTCTCAGCACTGCTCTGTCTACCTGGCTGCCTTCCACAGTCCCCTGCCTGGTGATCTGGATTGGTGGTGGAATCTTCCAAGGCTCCTATCTGTTTTCCTGGTTCATTTGCACTTCAGCAATTCTCTTCCACCTCTTGACCTTACACTTACTAACTCTACGGGTTGAGGCAAGCTTCATCCATGGAGCCCTTAACAGTGCTCTCCTGGTTCTCTTCTTCAGAGTCTTCATAGATAGTTTCCCCTGACTTTGATATTCCTTCTCTTCACCTCTTTCCTTTATTTTTTCTTCAGGTAGATCCCTAACATTTGTACCTCCTTCTCTTTTCTGCTCACCTTTAGCTGGCCCACCTACTGCCCAAACTTGAATGATTTGCACATTTGTCTGGTTCCTTGGTTTGTAGTTTGTGGCATTCCCAGTCTCTCAGTCACTAGCTACCTGTAACAACCAAATCCTGTGGGTTCTACTTCTGCCTTGTCTCTTGAATTTGGCAACACTGCAGGGTTCTCACCAAACTATACTTGGGTTTTTGTGGCACCTATAAACTTAGTTAAGAGGAGGGTACTTATACTGCTTGCCTTTGCTTATCTGTTCAATACATCTGACTCAAAGGAGGCCCTCACTGTGGGCTGAGTGAATGACTCTCAATAAGTGTTTAATGCTGTGCTTATATTTCATGAATTGTAGTTACATATATGTTTCAATTTTCCAGAATTAGTCTTAATTCTTCTTCTCCTCTTCCTCCTCTTCCTCCTCTTTTTCCTCCTCCTCCCTTTCTTCCTTTTTCTCCTTTTCCTCTTCTACCTCCTCCTCCTCTTCCTCCTCCTCCTTGTCTTTCTCCTCCCCTCCCTCTTCCTCCTCCTCCCCCTCCTCTTCCTTCTCCATCTCCTCTTCTTCCTCCTCCCCCTCCTCTTCTTCCTCCTCCCCCTCCTCCTCCTTCTCTGGGTAATGGTACTAGCATAGAACCCAGAGGTGCTATGCCCCTGAACTACATCCCCAGGTCTTTTCAGTTTTGTTTTGCTCTGTCTTGAGACAGGGTATTGCTTAGTAGCATAGATAGAACTCAAACTTGTGATGTTCCTGTCTCAGCCTCCTTGAGTGCTGGGATTATAGGTGTGTGCCACTGCAATTTGCTTAATACTTTCATTCCTAGCCATGAATAAAACATAGCCAGAACTTCGGCTGGGATACTTTGTGCTCTTTTTCAATAAGAGAAATTAGTTAAGGGTGGATGGATCAGAAAATATTAATTTAACTTTCTTATTTCGGAGCCAGATATAATATATAGGATTATGATGTTTTTGTGGCAGTTTTCCATAATGTGCATCTCCCTTCCTTCATTGATTTTTCTGCTTTTTCTCTGCTTTATTTGATACAGGTGTTGAAAATGGAACCTATTACAATGACATAAGATGTTATTGATAGTACATCAATCTGATCCAGCTCTTTCCTGCCCAGCAGAGGATAGCTCTGTGTGCACAGCCATGTAATACATAGCATTTACACAGACATTAGAGGGGCCCTTCCCATCCATATGCATGTGCGTGACCCACTGAAGTTAATAATGCCGTATATCACATGTGCATAGAATGTAAAATGTACTTCAGAATGACAGCAGGCTCATAGAAAATGAGTATTGGCTTGCGATTGGGGGGACCAGGGAAAGATTTTTCTTTTCTCAAGTAACAGAGTTATTTGTTGTTTCTGTATGTCTCTATATTCCAGGCCCTCATTCTGTCTCCCTTTTTTCTTTTTAATTTTATTTTCGGTCAATATATGTTCTTCTCTCTGCCTACTTTATTTCATTTCTGCTACACGGATAACAAAAGAACTGTTTCAGAGAAATGAAAGATAGCAATTACACATTGATATTCATGTTACGGGAGTCATGTGGCCGTCCTCAGGGAGCGGAACAATGAATATCCAACATTAATTGCCACAGAAACTGTGCATCTGACCTTGCTGAAATGTAATACATCAGTTTGACATAGTGAAATTATTTGCCACTAATAGATTAAAAAAGAATGATCATAAAATTATTTAGTATGGTGGATATTATTTGTTTTTAAGGAAATCTGAAAGGATTTAAATGAGTAGGTCACTGTATTTTCCTACACATTCAAGACACCAGGAGTTGAAGTCACAGTCTTATCACTGATGTGGCTGGCAATTAGGGCATGATGAGTGTCTCTGTATTCTTATGAAGAGTCAAATACGCTACACTGACAATCTTGTTTGGTCAGTAGAAGCAACTGATCCAGCACCACAGATGTAGTGCATTTTATCCATACAGGCAAGGCTATCTTTCCCCTTTATGTTCGTACCTAGATACAAGTAGATGGGGGCTGGGGAGATGGCACAGTGGAATAAATGCTTCCCTGGCAAGCTCAAGGGCCTGAGTTCAATCCCCAGTTCTGAAAAAAAAAAAGTAGATATAAGTGGAATTATCTGTCAGTAGTAGAAATAGAAACAGATAAGAAGCCCTAGTACCTGTTTCTCTTTGTAAAGAAGTGACATCATTTTTAAAGTAAAACCTACTTTTATAAGCTTTTCTTGCTTTTCCCATTTTTGCTTAAGCCGGAAGAACTATAAAAGTTTGGCTTTCCTACACTCCTCTTGGGGTTCTTCTCTCTGGGCTGCCTGGGGTGTTGCTGGGTATTGTACACTGGGAGACTCTCATGCTCACTGCTCCGGAAGTGCTCTGAGTTGGCTCCGCACTGCTGGGTCAGCAGGGAGCGTCCTCTGCGACTGAGCCACGTCAGCGGGCCACCCTGGCTCCGGGCTGTGGGAGCTGCGTGTGCACAAATGAATGATGGGTCAGCCTTCCCCTTTTTAAAAAGGGACTGAGGTGAAGAAAGCCAGGGCAGTGGACCGTGACATCTGAATGGCAGCCTAGATGAGATCCTAACGAGAGATCCAGTTTTGCTTGCATTCTGAAAAACTTGAAGTGCGTGAAAAATTGGAAGACCATCTTGAGTCTAAAGAAAAATGACTCCAGTGATTAAATGAGTAGCTTTTGGTCCACTTTTTTGTTGTTGTTGTTAAGTAAAACAGTGCTTATTTAAAGGTTTTGTACAAATATGTTTCATATGATTTTCCCATTTTAATAGTGTTTAACAAACATTAGCTAAGTAAAAGAAGAGAGGATTCATGCACCTAGCACTCTATGCTTTTTGAAACTTTGATCTTTATAGTATCCAATTCAAATTATCCCCGTAGTTTTAAAAGTGGACTCTGTCCACTCTCTTCCTTCTGTTTCCTCTAAAGTATTTATGTCTAATGTTTGATGTTGCAGCAGAACTCAAATCTGGAAACTGTGCAATTAGAGAGACTCTTCCATCCTCCTACTTCATTCTGAATCTTAAAAAAAAAAAAAATGATGCCAAAAGCCATCCTAGAAAATGCAGCTTGAACTGGCCTCCTTTTAATTTTCTCTCCCCTTTTCCCTTTCCCATCCATCATTCCCTTGGGCAACTAAAGCAAGATGATGAAGTGACGACTCTCCAGGTTAAAGAGCAAGACCAGACCGTCCTGGTGCTGAAAAAAGTGCCGGGCAGCGGCCCCACCCCCGCCGCCTCCGGGAACGCGGAGAGCGATTGGAGGTGAGAGTTTCCCTTGCAGCCACCTAGGCACGCGCTCCCGCTCCTTCCTCTGCTGCCTTCTTCTCCTTCTCCGTCTCACCCACTCCCTCTGCCTCCTCTACCCTCCCTCCCTCTCTTTTCTCTCCGCCTCTCCAGCTTTCTAGCTGACTGCAGAGCTCTGAACAGCCAGATGGACTCGGTTCCCAGTGAAAGCACAGGGATGGCAAGATCTTTTAGCATTTAGGGGATGCCTTTGTTAGTAACTGCTCACAATGGGCAGCTCCCGGCTGAGGGTCTTTGACCCTCATCTAGAGAGGAAAGATTCCACGGTGCTCTCGGATCGAGAGCTGCCCCTGCCCACCTTCGATGTGCCTTATTTCAAATACATCGACGAGGAGGATGAGGACGATAAATGGAGCAGCCGCTCGCAGTCGTCCACCGAGGATGACTCAGTGGACTGTCTGCTCTCTGACAGATACATGGTGGTGTCCGGGACCCCCGAGAAGATCTTGGAGCACCTTCTGAATGACTTGCACCTGGAGGAAGCCCAAGACAAAGAAACAGGTAAGAGGCGGGTGTCTCCTGCTTGCAGCCTCCCAGCTGTTCATGCCCTTGTCAGCGCCCTCAGGCAAGGCTCCCGCAGCTCCCAAACCGCGTGGGGTAAAATAGCTTTATGGACTTGCCCCTGTGCCTTGCACTGCTCTGTTTAAATCCAGTAAATGGACACATGCAGTTCCCAAGCAGCTGCTTGGAAAGTAACCATACAAAGAAAATAATAGGGTGACAGATGTTCTTGTTTCTTTGATAATTTTTACCAAATCTCACCTAAAGGCAATTGGCAAGAGACCAGCATCCAACAGCTCCTGTACAATTGAAAGAAACACACGGGGACAGGCTAGCTGGGGTTCACCTGGCTCATGGGAGTCACTGAGCTGGGGGGAGTAGACTCCTTGCCAAAAAGTGAACAATTACTGCAGCTACTGCACAGCTCTGGTTTAGCAGCAACTTCTGCCTTTTTCCAAGTGGTTTACAAACTGCCTGCTCTGAGCAAGCCCTGGAATGCAGACTACAATACTCACAGCTTTGTAGATCAGAAATTGTAATCACTGATGCCTTATTGATCAGTCTTCTTGTCTCTCTTATTCGACCCATTTGCTTTGATTCAATCCATTTACTGAAATACCCTTTAGCTTTTTCATCCGTATACTTTGCAAGCGTAGTTCCATTTACAAAATGACATAGCCATAATTTCCTCCATGGCAGAAGGGAAAGTATTTGCCTCTGTTAACCAGAATGTGTAATTTGTTCCAGCCTGAAGCGATTATTCCAATGAATAGGCCTCAGATGGTACTCTGCATTTTGCAACGTGATCCCCTAACTGAAATGCACTTTTTTGGGGCTACTTTGGTACCTGTGATGTCCACGGTTTCCAGTGTTGACAGCAAAACTGATTGCATCAAGAAGAGGCAGCTGGGGGTTGTCAAGTGCTGTGGAGTGACTGCTTTGACTTTTGCCGTGTGGAGGGATGGTGAAACAGCGCAGTAGCTGGCAGCAAGTTTCCTTGCCCCCCCCCAGTAGTTTTATGTGCACGTGACTGAGGCTTGGATCTGTACTGAATTATGCAGAATAAGAGAACCCAAAATGTGCAAAATATGTGACTGGGGTAAAAAGTTGCTAGATAACTCAAGTATGTGTCCCATAGTAACATTGTTGTCAAAGTAAACCTTGTGCATGAAATTGGGAGTATCAATAGATATAGTTTCTACACAAAAAATAAGCTTACAGAGTTCCTGCCGGGTTGTTGGTGTGTGTCTGCATGTTAACATTTTGTGCGGGTGAGCACTATTTTCGTGCTCTGCCCCAGCAGATGCAATCATCGTGGAGCTGGGCATCGTTTCTCCTGTGCTGACTGCCAGGCTTACGGGAACAGTTTGGACTAGAATATAGGCAAATCAACTGTCAGGGAAAGGACTGGACACTTCAAATGTGTGGGAGAGCTTTGAAAGGCTTGAAAGCTTTTTGCTCCATAACATCATAAGGATAAAAACTAATAATAGTTTACTTTTTCCCTTTTAAAAACTGTCACCAGTTTGTGGCCCACACTACCCCTGCCCTTTTGAGGTTTTGTTTCTGGTGCAAGCTAATCAGGTGCTGTACCACTGAGCTTCACCCCTAACCTGTTCTATCTTCTAAGAAAAATGGCCCAAGTGATCAACCAGCAGACTTACTGCTGGATACTGGGTGTGACAGTCACCCTGCTCTCTGCTGATAAGGCTGAGTTGCCTCCTGTTGGGAAAAGGGATTCGCATGCTGCCTCCTGATCATTCCTGCTTCTCAGCTACACTGATCTTGGACCATGTTTGTCACCTCAGCCGTGTGAGGATGGGGACTCAGCACTTTGGCCCTCCTTGCCCCAACCAAAGCTGGGCAGGAGGAAGCCAGTGGAATCATTGCCACCCTACTCCTGTTCATTTCTGTAGAGTCTGAGGGAGGACACATGAAACTTAAGAGGTTTTTTTGTTTTTTTTAGCGGAACCAGGGATTGAACTCAGGCCCTTATGCTTACCAGGGAAGCACTTATTCCACTGAGCCATCTCCCTGGCCCCCCTTTTTTTTCTGAAACTTCAGAGTTTTGTGAACACATTTCACAAAAAAAAAAAATAGTGGCAAATTATATGAACATGAAATTGCCTTTAGAAAGAGGTGAAGTCATTTCAAGCATTAAGCATAGCACCAGGAGAAAATACAATAGAAAAGTAGTCATTTCTTTATTTTTTTGTTATTATCAAAAACATTTTTTAAAACATAAAATAAAATTTATATGCAAATGGTAGAAAGCAGCTATTAGTATATGCTAGTTTGAATACTGGATGTGTTGCATATTTAAAGCAGCGGAGGCCGCTTGTCACAGGCGGAGGTGAATTCTAGTTCTTTATCTTGGTCGAGTTGGCAGCCCTCATTGTCAGAGGGTTGTGTGTGCAAGAGCCTAATAGAGTTGTATAAACCATATGGAAGACAGATGGAGGAAAATGAGAAGGGGTTGCAATAAAAGTATGCAGCAGTGTTTTTATGTTCTTGAGCATCCCTTTTAGTGAGGTGAAGCCATATGGGGCCCATAGCTACACGGCCTTGGTAGCTATGAGGAGGAAAGGGTACCTGGGAAAAAATCAATGTCCTGGAAGCTGGGATTCGCCTGTTCTGGATGCTTACACCCTACATTCCTACACTCACCAGAGGCTGGGAAGGTCAGCCACCCAGGAGGTGTGTGTTCCCATCTCTTTCTCATAAAAGTCACTTGGTTGTGAAGATGTAGGTGAAGGCCCCAATGAAGGGGAACAGATTGATGTAATTACTAACTGGTATATCATGGAAATGGAAAAAATTTGTTGAATTGAATGGAATCCAAAGGAGAACGTTAGGTTTTTCAGATAAAGCATTTATTTATGTTGGTGATTGAATCAAGAATGGAACAGAAACAATTCTGCAATTCATGCAGTAATCTGTCACCAAGTCAAACTGAGTTTAAAAGCAAAAGTAATTTCAGAGATGCTTAAAAGTGTACTTACTACTAGTGATGTTTCTAAGTGTTTTGATCTGTGTACTCCTATAATATTTTGGGGGGTGGGTATCTAACCTAGAGGTTCTCTACAACTGAGCGACAGCCTCCTAAAGAGAAGAAGACTGGAGGGTGCTGATCAGGGGCAAATAAATCAAGTGTTTGTGTCTTCTACTGCCACCAGCTTTGAAATCTTCATTAATCTGTGATAACCTCCCTCTGCTTACTAAATTGACAACAAAACTCCCAAATACTAAACAGTAATGAAACTCATCATAATATAAATTTTTGAACATTTATTTTCTCTTTGTCTCACAGTTCTTCATTCTGGTAAATGGAAAAGACAAAGTCTGTAAATTGAAATTTTATTTGTGATCATAGCAAGCGACTGAGGTAATTTTCAAAGATTTTCTTTTAAGGTTCAGGTTCTGACTTGAAACATTCTGAAAGCGTACAGGAAAATCAAGCAGCTTCTGTAGCTCCGTGTTTCATCTTTCACCTTCTCAGAAATAGGGCAGACACCTCTGGGTATTCTCAGCCCAGGAGAATTACAAGGAAGGCAGGAGCGAGGAGGGGAAAGCCCAAGAAGTTGAGAGTGGGGGGATGAGAGGAGATGAAGGTGGGCCCAGACTGAGCTGTGCTGCTGTGCTCCCCCGTGGCCCTGCTCTGATTTCAACCTTTCTCCTCCCTGAAGAGAAAAAGTATGCCTGGCTTGGAGATCTTTTGGAAGAAATAATCATTCCTGTTTCAAAGGAGGAGTGGGGGCGCTCTCTGAACTATGGTTAGAGAACTGCCATATTAACTTTTCTTTCTGAACCTGTGTTACAATGTTTTACCTTCAGGAAAACACAAAAGAAAATATGCTGCTTTTATTTCCTTATTTCTGTTTCCTAATTTTT
>PVKA01000990.1:0-124618 GCA_004027165.1 Ctenomys sociabilis
CAATTGATTTTACTTGTTATACATTTCCTTTTGTATTTCTGCTTTTCGCTTGTTATACTAGGGAGACTATACGATATTTACACATGTGTCTCTGGTTTATTTCACTTATGAGTATATGTTCAAGTGGCATCCACTTCAGTATAAATGCTTCAAACTTATCATTCTTAATAGCTGAGTAATACTCCATTATATAGAAATATCACATCTTTTTCAACCATTCTTCATGTGATGGACATCTTGGTTGTTTCCAAGATTTTGCTATCACACATTGTGCTGCTATAAACATAGAATGGATTCCTCACCACTAGCTGAGGAGCAAGCGTTGCCACGTGGGAATTCAGAACTCCTTAGGGTGGGAGGAGCGCCACCTGTGGGGAGACTGTGGCAAGCTCTTCTGCAGGAAATCGCTTAGCTAGGCGAGGTGACTCAGGGAACTCTGCCCTTCAGCCCTTCTCTCAGGCTTGGTCATTTCTGCCTTAGAGCTATTTGTGTGGCCCATGCCTTGTGCTTGGCTAACAGCAAGTAGCTAACAATAAATAAGTTCCAAAGTCTTTGCTGTGTTGTTTTAAAAACATAGTCTGTTGGGGCTGGGGATTTGGCTCAGAGGTGGAATGCTTGCCTAGAAAGCTGGAAGCCCTGGGTTCAGTCCTCAGCACCAAAAACAAAAAAGACTGTCACGTACAAGGCGAAGGCATAATTCTATTTTCTTTTCACATTTGCCCTTTAAATATTTTCTGAATATGTCACGAACCAATATGTGCTAATACATTCTCTTAAAACTTACACAATGGTAGCTATTTTAGGAAGGGGGGCTAGTAGCCCTGTCATTCTCTGTATGTACAATGTACTAAATCTCTTAAGTAAAATTGTATTGTGCGTAGGGAAAATCAAATCCCTGATTTGTAACTTATTAATATTAAATCATTCTAACCTCTTGAAGATTCATGATCTTATTTTGCTAAAAAGAATAAAGACTATCTCTGGGGAGTACTGGGTAGCTTCACAATAATTTCTATATCTAGTAAATAGCATGTAGTCAGTTTTCAAAAAAACATGTCATCATTTTTATTATATTCTTATGCATTTCCACAATGTTAAATAAGGAGGCAATATTTGCTTGTAAATATTAAATGAATACTTAAGCAAAACACATATAAGTGAAGAATGTAGAAGTACTAGCAGGTCAGTACAAAATTAACTCAATATGAAACTCTGAGGAGGGTGTAGAAGCTATCCTGAGGACCCCTCAGCTCCAAATGGGTCTCTCTTGGCAAGTCTCCTGGTAAATGTCATCTTTTAATGGTTGAGTCAGCCTTGAGTGGAAATAGATCTGGAGCTTGTATAACGGACGAGTTTGTGAGCTCTCCTCAGTCATGCAAGGTGACCCAGGTGTCACTTCAGGGAGTGCAGGGCTGGAACATGATTGCAAATTAGTAAACTGAAACCTAATCAATTGAGCTGTGTCTGGTGTAGAGAAAGCCTTTGTGAACAGAATGGAGATGGTCGGCCTTAGACCCACCAAGGACAGCTCACAGACTCAGGGCCTCACACTGCACTTCCAGCAATGTTTGGGAGTGGGAAACACCTGCACGAAGTTGCTCTCTGCAGTGGAGCACAGGAAGCTGGACTGCTTCCCAGCAAGAGACCCGAGAGCTAAATGTGGATTTACACCCCAAACTCTCCATTATCAAATGGACAGCTTGAGAATGTTTGTCACCACTGTGTACCTCAGGTACACCTCAAGTACAGTGCAGGTAAATTATGATATCCTCATGCGGTCATTCTCACGATGATGAGGTACATTTAAGAGATGCTGTTCCAGTAGCCCAGTGCCAGAGAAAAGTAAAGCCCACTCCCACTCTCAGTCACAAGAACATGACTGCTTTTCTGAACTCCCCAAGTCAACATTGTGTTCCAAGAATGACAGTCTCAAAATCTACCTGGTGTCAAGCCTGGGGAGATAGCTTGGTGGTCTAAGAGCCTGCCTGGAAAGTACAAGGTCCCAAGTTTGATGCCCAGTACCACAGTCCATGCTGGCCCCAGAACCCCAAGCACACCATGCCTGCCAACAAATCCAGGCATGGTGGTGTATGCCTGTAATTCCAGCACTAAGGAGGCTGAGGTGAGAGTCACTGTGAGTCTGAATTATATCAAAGATCTGTATCAAAGTTTTGATATGAGACCCTGTATCAAAAACAAAAGCAAAACAACAACAAATATCTACCTAGCATCACCTCTAAATCCATGTCATTTTCATCAGAAAATTCTTCTCTATAAAGAAGACAGTTATTATTTTAAACGTTTGAGAGAGGTAAGGTTAAAGAAGTCCAAAACATATGAGCTAAAAGAACTGAGGTGGAGGGAGGCATTGGCGGTGCAAGCTGAGAGGGAGCCTGTCATTAAGGGAAGTAAGGTAAAGAAATAGGAAAAGAGGGATTCAAGACACATGACAAGATATTGTCCGTGGATGAAGGGCAAGTCCTCAGGCAAAATAGGAACCAGTCTCTCCAGGTGTGGACTCTCAGGTATTTTGTTTCTTCCTGTATAATGTCCATGTATAATGTCCTAATTTCCCATGGGCAAAACAAAAATTTCATGCATGCAATCAATTTATTAATAAATAGTAGAAATATATATATATATATATATATATATATATATGTATATATATACACATACATATAACAAGTGAAATCAGAGCACAAAAGAAAGTGAAGACTATTTAGGAATTATTTTGAAGACAAACTTGATTTGAACGTGATGAAACTCAGGGACTTAGAGGAAATAAATCATTAATCTATTTCCGATAGTGACAAAGATACAGTTGGAGCCACTGAGAGCTAAGTAGCGTCCGTTCACCAGTGTGTGCTAATGACCCAGAGGTCTTTCTTTTAATCTGCTTGCTTCCTGACTAGGACTGATTGCAGCCTGGGAAAATAAGTGCTGCTGGTGTTCTTTGTTCATATTCAGATTCTATCCAGCAAATGATGCCTTCAATAATCTCCCCCCTTGATACCTTGAATGAATTTTATAATTGTCAACCCTTCAGGGACATTTTGTGGTACAAGGCATTAAACTCAGGGTTCAGTGCCCCCTAAGCACGCATTAAGTACAAAGCTACAATCTCCAGCCTTTTACTTTCCTCATAGTAGAGCGGCACTGAAAAATCTTTGTCAATATCCATACATCGAGATCTGATTTTGCTTTCTTATGTCTATTGTGAAGAACCCTATGGTTTCGAGTTTCTAGATTATTTATGTAAAAGCATATCTGAAAATTTCAAATGTGTAACAAGTTGGTTTGTCTTTTTCTTTATGCTTCATAAGCTGGAAACTAAAAACTGTATTGTAGCTGAGTTCTCCTCTGTGTAGAGCACAATGCGAGGGCATATTATTTGACCTTGCTTCAACTTGAGAAATTTAGAAGCTTAACTAAGTAACTGCAGTTCTACATCTGGGGTGGAGAGGATGTGCCCTTTGGTGGCTGTTTGTGCTGTAGTATGTTGTGATAGTCATGGTCCATTCATTGTGTCAGCTTGAGAACTTTAGGAACTTAACCTAGTGATTTAGCAGCAGACCAAAGGTCTTCATTCTGAAAGCATTCTCAGCCTGTGAAAGAGGATGGCACAGGAGATGGTGTGAGTGCTACACCCAGTCTCGGATGTGTTCATGTGCTTACAACAGAAGGGAGGGAAAAGGGCTGGCTCCCTGCCCTGCCTGTTTCTCTTGCTTCTTTTGCTGTCTTCTGCCATCTTGAAGTGTTGCCCCTGCACTATGCCACCTGGCCTTGGAACCAACTGATTACTGACTAAAACTCAAACAAACCATGAGCTACATAAACCTTTCCTTCCCTAATTTTATATGTCGGATATATTGTCTCCATAAAAAGGGGACATAACCAAGACGGATGAATATTATCTGTTGTGAACTATATGTTGATCATATTCACTGGCTCTATTGGCTTATATGTTGTGCCATGTGCTCTTTGGCTCATTTTAGCTTCTAGTCAGCTACTTCCCTGGATCTTTTTTATCTGGGAGTCTTAAGAAGGAAGGCAAAGGGGAAATAATTTCTTGCTAAACAAAGTTGAAACAGAATAATTGGTGAGCTGCATACTTCTCTGGAAAAACAGTGTATGAGCATCCTGTTTGTTGCCCATTTCCACCAGAGGAAATCATGTCCTCATTCAAATGAACATTATGTAGTCCCTTGAGAGTTATGCTCTCAAATTTACATGAAGGTTGCAAAGAGGGCTACAGTTTTGTGTTCTTCCCATAATTTTCTTAGTTTGCTGCCTACCATACACGGAATATTTCATTTGTTAACTTAGAGCGAAGGATCTGAAGTGTGACAAAAAAACATAGGATTATAGAATGTTTAGCCAGCCCCTGTTGCTGATGATAGATGACAGCATGTGTCATCCTGTCCCCCTTGCTCCTAGGATACATGAGGAAATGGTCATTCATCCCCCCATCTGATCTTGTGAATCTAGAGAAATCCTGTACTCAGGTAGTTAGCTAAGAGGAGATGACATAACTAAGTCTCTGTCCCACCCTTGCTCTTGAGAATACCTGAGTTTTCTCTGGCCACATGTGCTCTTCATCATGCATCTTTCTTCAGGGCCACAGGTGCTATTCCATGGGCCCTACAGCCTTGTAATTGGGAACCTGTAGCCTGCTTGCTTATTCATTCCAACCATTGTATTCCTTTTTCTCCTTTCCCTTTAGTTGCTTTTTGTTTTTTACTTCATTTTAAATATTACAGAGCATTTCAGTAACTATGCATTGAGTCCCTATTGTATGTCAGTGAGTTAGCTAGTGTGTATATATTATCTCCATTGATTTAAATAGCAATAGCCACTTAGTATTATTACCATGTAAAAGATCAAGGCTTGGAAAGGCTTCACTGATACACATCTGTTATGTCAAGGTGTATGAACTTAAGTCCTGCCTCTCTGATTGCAGTGGAAAGACTTGCCCGCCATTATTCAAATGCCACTCAGTTGTATTATAAAAGGTCTTATACACTGCTTCAGGGACTATAAACATCTGCAAAGTGTGCTAAGTCCAAACTATAGCCTACGTGCACTGCCTATCAATAGGAACCACCATAATTTGCAATTTTTTTTTTTTTTTTTTTTGAGACTGGGTCTCCTTATGTAGTTCAGGATGACTTGCACTCACTATGTAGGCTAAAATGGCAATCACAGTCATGGAAATCCTCCTGCCTGAGCCTCCTGAGTGCTGGAGTTATGGGCATAAGCCAAAACACCATGCTGCAACATTTTATCATGACTAAAATCTACCACCACTACCACTATCATTATCGTCATTAACCCCAAATATCCTATGCACTGTTTTTGAAATGTTGGAATCATATTTGTTATTCAAAATGTAAATTAAATCCAGTCTTATTTTTATTATGTGCATGAATAATACACACCTTTCTCTGGATGGTGGGCTAGATTGTCCTTCAGTAGAACAGCACTTACATGGGTTTTGTTGGACCACTCGATGTTGTTTCCCACTGTATTTTTATTTTATTTTTTTATGCATTTCGTTTAGGGTCTATAAGTTCCCACTATACAGATCAAACTCATAGTGAACTTCCTGTTTTCAGACTCCCAAGCATGTGATTATAGGCATGCTCCACCATGCCCAGTCCCAATCATGGTCTTAGCACACCCCGGAGGCAGGGCCATCACAGTACTTTGGAGATCAAATTCCAGTCCTTGTGTCTGCTTAAGCAGGTGCTTTAATATACTGAGCTATCTGGCTGGTCCTTATTTTACTTTTTAAAGAATTACAAACTCTGCCAAGATTTGAAAATGGAAAAATCTTCCACTAATATTCCATCCCCGTTTAGAAGAGATCTCTCTATCACTCTCCCCTACCACATGCACAGAATGAAAGACTGTGTCTGCTGCCATTTCTGACTAGCACAGATCTAAATTCAGTCATTTTTATTGCTTACCTGCCTCCATTACTCATTTATATTCATGGCCCTTTCTGTTGCTCCAAACAGCTTTGGAGATCGACTTATTTTGCTTCGTATGTTGAAGTTTTCTAATGAAAACTACTCTTGCTAATATGCCTTGAATCATCCAAAATATGAATGTCTCTCTTCTTTGGAAAAGACTCTTACTGGTCAAATGGTATTTAGGTGTGTGACAAGGATATTACACTGACACAGACTGCACACGCAGGCTGTGTGGGCAGGTGACAGGCCGGCCCCAGAAGCCACTGTTTGCTATCTGGGCTTGGTCTCCACTCTACTGTGCAAATTTCAAATTTGCTTTCAAATTTCTCAGCCTGGAAAGAATTTGGATGTAGAGGCAGGTCTGCTCTGTGCCTCAGCGGCATGACAGATGTGCTTTCAACCTGGGAATACATGTATTTCTAGGTCACTTGAGTATTTCTGACCTCTACATATAATAGTTGATTTATAGATATTGTATTTCTTTAGTCTTTAAGTAAGAGAAAGTGTCCAAGTGATTATTTGGCTTGTTTATAAAATCAATTAATATACATCTTTCTCAAACTTTTAGTAGTTACTGTACATCTTAAAATGTAATTTCCACATTATGTAAAATTTCATATGTGTTACATAACAAGAAATGTCCAATATGGAAAAATAGCTGATGCATAGAAAATCAGTCGGTTTGCCTTGGACTGAAGAGTACTTGAGGACAATAAAGAGAACTAAAATAGATATTACCATTCTGGGCATTTAACACAGAGAGAGTGTCATATTCAGTGATTATGTAATCTCATTTAGTCCTTCCCAAACTATATCAGATGTGTCTTCATGTAAATATTGAGCACACTAAGCATGGCAAGAAGAAATTATTTGCCTAAAATAACACAAATAGGAGCTGGGACCTGGGATTCCAGAAGAAACCTGTGCACTTCTAAAGCTATATCCTTGAAGCACAGGTTACAGTGCTTCTGAAGAATGTTAAAAATGCATCTTGATTCGTTCCCTTATGGCCTGTGATATTACCTGACATCTCTTAGCCTTACTTTTTCCATTTGTAAATGGGAATAATGTCACCCACTGATAAAGGGAATAATGTTGCTCATGAAGTATTGCAAGGAAAAATTCTTGCCCATCAATTTATCTATCAATCTGTCTATTTTCTAATTATTTATCTGCATGCTTCATAAGCATTATTTCACTGAACTATATCCCCAGCTCTATCTCCCTGTATAATTCTGGCTCAAAATATTTATACATTCAGATCCAGTTTCTTTTTACTCATTTTTATGCTCAGCAAGATGATATAATCTCACCTCAACTCTAAAGCACAATTTAATAAAGGAGAGAAACAATGGCTTACTCCTTTTTGTAAAATTGTAAAAAATGTAAATAGAAAATCCTCTATTTGTAAAACTGACAAGAACAAAGCCAGAATCCTTTACTACCACAATCATTCAGATTAAGACCAACATATAAAGGGGCCATAAAAGAAAGATTGGCTCTTACCTGAGTGAAAAGGTGCTAGGAAGCATGAAGGCTGATTACCACTGTTGGCAGGTGGCTGGAACAGGCCTTGAAAGGTCTGTGGCAAGGCACTGCGAGGCCCGCTTGAAGTTACTTACTAAGGTGGCCACTCTTTTCAGGGGAGTGGAGACCATGCTTAGTGTTGCACTGGTGCTGCATAGGACAGGTAGGCTGTGCCCAGCCATAATACGCAGCTGCAATTTTTGTAAGCTGTGTTTCTGTAGCACATTTCAGGAAGATGTAGACTGCAGTGGTGTTTGGAAGGGGGCCATGGGCATGTGGGCACGTGAAGCATTCCAGCTTCACATGCTCTCCTGAGGCCAAAGGCCTTCTTGTCACACCTGTCCCTGCCCAGCCCCTCCCCATTTGGCCCAAGTCACTTGTGAAAAGAGGGTTCTCAGGATGCAGTTCCTGGATTATCCACTTTTTTCCTCAATTTTATATCTTTCAGGACAAATGACACTGGCTTCCTTTCCTTCAAAGATCACTTGCCTGTCACTCAGATAGTTATCACTGATGCCAACAGATCAAGCTCAGAAGCTGCTTGGAGAATTGGTCCCTTGCGCTGCTACGGTGACAGTGAGTACTAAATTGAGAGAAGCTTTCTCGGCATTACACAAGCACAAGATGTTTTTAGTCCCTTATCGCTTTTCCCCACAGTTTCCTTCCATCCTGACAATTATCTCTGTACCCAGTGCTTTTCCATCAACTGTGGAAAACCATGATCCATACTTAAGGATTCTGTCCTTGCAGGGCACTTCTGGAACGCTGTCTCATTTTCAACGGAAGCCTCTTATCTCCATTTCCCCACCTTCCACGCGGAATTCAGTGCTGACATTTCCTTCTTTTTCAAAACCACTGCTTTATCTGGAGTTTTCCTAGAAAACCTTGGCATTAAAGACTTCATCCGACTTGAAATGACCTGTAAGTGTCCTCATTTATGAAACGGGGTCATTGGTCAACAGATGGTGGGACCTCATCTTGGCCGCCAAACTCTAGTGCATATTCATCCTGTCAAGTTAACTGCTGTGGGCTTTGGTAAAATCAGCAGTGAGTAGTTCTAGTTCTTGCAAGTATGTTATGATTTAGTGGGTCTCCTCAGCTGTTATCACTCTATAACTCCCATAGCTACCTACATTGTGGGATCAAGTTTGTTATGCAAAATAGAAGTAACTCATACTGTGTATTCCATTCATAAATTGAGTCTACCCTTGTTGTTGTCCTTGCACCTCTGAAGTAACCTCCAAACATATCGCTAGCCAGGAGGAAAGTGTGACTATCCTCTCAGAGTCTCAGGGTTTCTTCCCTTCTTTCCTCTGGACAGCGAGTGGTAGACTCATAGCACTAGGTGCCAAGATACATATTTTCCTGCCAACACCCTGCCCTTATGTACAGATTAAACTTGATAATAATCATAAAGTGGTAAAAACATTAAATATGTGGGTGATAACATGTTCTGCTATTGAACATTTTATATATATATAACATGCTAATACAGTAAATTCCAGTGCATAAAAGAAAACAACAGTGATTAATTAATTTGCTTTTATCTATCTATCTATCTAGATAGATAGATATATCTCTATCTATCTATCTATCTATCTATATATATATATATTACTATAGACCCTGTTCCTAGCTCTTTATTTCTACAAATTTATTGTGGAATATCAAAATTGATTTTCTGTAAAACTTCTTGCCCCCAAATAAATCCTGCTATTCTTTTGTTTTGAACCAAAAAATGTCTACAATTTATTTTGTTTTATTTTTTGGTACTAGGAATCAAACTCAGGATCTTGTATTTAGGGGCTGTGGGGTTCCCTCAGTGGCATAAGCACCTGCCTGGCAAATGCAAGGTCCTCAGTTCAATCCTCTGTACAAAAAAAGGATCCTGTGTGCTCCAGGCAGCACTGTGCCACCAAGCTATATGCCCACCTCCCTTTATTAATTTTAAATTGTGTTTCTTTTCTACATAAATCTATAGAGATGAAAGTAGGAAAGATTTTAAAAACAATGCTGTCCAGTAAAGGCTTGTGAATATATTATTTTATAATAAATTTTAGAAATTATGACACTTTCTTCAATATTTATTTTAGTATCTTCCAAATCTCTGTGTTAGAAAAATAATCCCATAGAATATTTTTACTCTAAAATCAACATAATAACTAATAGGTAAAAACAGAGTTCTGAAAGATTAGGAATTAAATTTCCTGGGAGTACAGTGCACTGATTTGAAGTTCACAAATATATGTTTAAAATTTAATAATAACTAACATCTGCTAAAACATAGCCAATAACAAAATTTCTTTCGTGGATGAAGCTTCTTATTGAGATTCTTGGAACAACTGGAGAGAGGCCGTGATGCCGCTGTCCCCTACCTCCCCACTTATGGCTTTGTCCGCACAGTGCCGAGGGCTCTGCAGGGAGCCCGCCCCTGGCTCCCGCTCCCTTCATGCCGAATCATCGCTTTCCCACGCTCTGCATGAGGCGGCTGGCCGCACCACAGCTCTGATGTTCCTGCACTGAACACCCGTGAATGAGAGGAGTTGTCTGGGCCGCGGACACTGGGACTGGGAGGGCTCTGGTAAGGACAAGGAGGAGACAGGGCCAGGCTGGAGCAGGTTGGAGGCGGTGAGCAAGTCCCCAGCGAGCCGCCCAGCAGAGGAGCGCTTCTAGGGCTGTCACAGTCCAGCACACTCAGGGAGAGAGCCTTTTAATTGGTAGCTTTAACCTCGCTTTACTCCGAAGAATTGAACCACTGATGGGGGGAAGCTCTTGTGGCTTTGCTGTAAAGTGAAATCCCTCCTGCCTAACTTGGCTGGCTCAGAAAGTGTGCGGGTGAGCGCTGAGCACTTTATCATATGAATAGCATTATCTCGAAGTAAATTTAATAAAAATCAGGCCTTTTGGCCTTTTGACTCAGGAAAGGCATGTCAAATGTCATGGTAGATTATCACAAGATAATAAGCCATGATTTAGGGTTAATTACCTATCAATATGTCCAATTTGTTTATAATTTTCATTAGTATATTATGCTCTTTGAGTTGCACAATTTTTTCAGAATGTTAAGTTGGTGTTAAATTTACAAAAGACTAAAACTCATCAGTGTAATTCTTAGGTGTATACTTCACTGATTTAATGATTACTACTTTATAAAAAATCCATTTCTACATGAGAAATATTTAAATTGCAAAACTTCATAGCGCCTAAATTTATCATTATACTTACTAATATTTGGGAAAACGTCAAATGTGGGGGAAATATTTCATTTCTTATTTAGAGTTAGCCCTCTTCATGTGTTACACTATGCATTTTTACCTAGAGAATTTATAGCAGGAAATCCCTACAGACCAGCTCCTTGAATAAAAGGAGTCTTTCAACCAATACAGTGACTCGGAATAGACTTTTCGGTCCCTAAGGCATGTTCCCTTCCAAGTCTCTGAGTATCTGCTTCCAAGGTTGATATACCAAGTTGTTGGACAGTGAACAGTGGGTCTCCGTGAAGTTTTCAATCCATTTCCTTTTGGGTCACTTCCAACAAAGTCTTTTAAGTTGTGTCACCTTGGGATCAGTCTGCCTCTAGGAACAAAAAGACAGTTCACATCTCTGTGAGTCTTAGTGATTCAGATGGGATTGTGAATAAAAAAAAAAAAAAAAAAAAAAGAAAACAATTAACTTTTGGCAGTGACCTCTGTTGCAGGCAGGGAGAATCGGGACTGAGGAAGAGCAGTAAGGAATGGCTTTCCAGAGTCACCGTGGCAACACGGCAAGAGTCTGGGTTGTAGAACACAGTGTGTATTCCCATATATGCTTCTGGAGCTGTGAGCCATATTAGGCATGTGGTCACCTCCATAGTGATTGTTTATGCAGTGTAGAGTTGGTTTTCCTCAAACACTAGCACAGTGTATTTTAGCCCCCAGTTAACAGAAAACGCAATGTGAAGTGACAGACACAAGGAGAGGACTCCCCTGGAACCTGGACACATGAAGAGGGTTAGACATAGGGCCTGATTTAGTTCTGAAAAGTAAGCAGTGCCACAGAAAATATTAGTGGTCTGCATGACTGTTTTCTCTGCTCTGACTCCTGGATATTTACTTTGGTGTCAGGCTAGCTGTGAATTAGGCAAAGCTGCACCGCAACCTGGTGGATCATTTCCATCCATTTACCCAACAAACTCAAAATGCACCTCACCTGAGCGGGAAAGAAATGGGTTGCAGAGTGTTGACCGCTGGCCCACCTTTCTGTCTAGGTGGCCTAAAGCCCAGCAGGGAGGTAAAGCACTCTGAATGTGGTAATGAGACCGGGTGGGGAGACCAACAGTGATGCTTCTGAGGGCCATGTTAGGACTGAAATGTCTAACTTATTTACAAAGTGCCTGAAAATAGGTAAAGAACTAGTAAGCAGCCTTTAAAAAAAGAATATGTGTTTAGCAATTGCAATGTTTGTGACCTAATGAAAGACACATTGCTATCATGTTCTTTAAGTGACTGAAATTTAATCTTTTCATTTTTATGGCTGGATTCTAATAATGTCAGTTCAAGTGGGCTCTATAATTCATTTCAGTGAAAATTGAATAAAAACAGCAACAGAATTTTCTTGAGATACTTAGTGGTAAAAAAGCAAACACACACAAAAACACTCATATTTATATTTTAGAATGCAACTATATTATATTAAGAATAGTACCTGATGTGATATTACTTTGATTATGCTGTAGCTAGAACCTCAGAGAATAGTAAAAATGAGTACTAATAAAAATCAGTGGGTTGTTGAATGATTACGGAGATTAGACATTCTGCTATATTCTCTTTTTCAGTCTTTTATTTATGCATGCAGTTGCTACAGGGTCTCCCTACACAGCTCTGATTCATAATGATCCTATTGTCTCAGCTTCCACGATGCTGGAATTAGGCACATGCCAGCATGCCTGGTTCTCGGGCTGGCATGGCATGTGCTAATGGGGATTGAACCCACAGGTGCTTAGACTGCTGAATTATCTCCCCAGCCCTTCTACTGAATTCTTCACATCACTTTGTTTGCAAACAGTCCTGTCTATGACTGTGACATAAGTGTACCATACCCTCCTTGCCACTCATAGTCCACTAGACTGTGAAAGGTTGTAATCCAGTCTTCAAACTCATGTCTCTACTCTTTTTCTTTTACAATATGAGGGACTGAACTCAGAACTCTGCACTTGCCAGGCAAGCATTTATTCTACTGAGCTATCTCCCCAGACTAAGGTCCCTTACCAAGTTTTGTCAGACCCTTTCAGGAGCAAAGAAGGTTAGCACTCAAGAGAATTATTTTCTTTCAGATGTGCAGGCACAGCACATTCGGAAAGTGTTTGCAGTTTTGTCAAAACTTATAAATGTGAAAAACAAGAATCATAGTTTCATAGAATCTCAAAAATCCATGTCTGCAAAATGTACAACCCTATGTGATTGCATATATGTTTCTCATTTTAAGATGGCCACATGGAAGAGGCCAATTGGTTCCCTCAGAGACTCGTAGCTCAGGGCTGGCAAAATAGGTAAGCACAAGGACCAGGGTTCAATCCTGGTCCTGTATGATGCTCCCCCTTCAGTGCCCCCGGGCCTACTGAGACACAAACCGAGTCCAGGTGTGGTGGTACATGCCTATAATCCTAACAATGATGAGGCTGAAAACAAGAGAGTCACTATGAGTCTGAGCTGTGTAGTGTGACCATATACCAAATACATAAAATGAAAAAAAAAAAAAAAAAAAGACTCACAGCCTCTCTGTCCATACATTGGGATTGCTGACTGGGCTGACCTGGGTGAGGGGTGACGGCAAACAATGAACTCAGAGCTCCCTGTCTGTGAAGCTCAGGACTGAACAGGGGGACTTGCATGCTCTGCCTTGCCAGTTCATCTGGTTTCTGTCATCCTTGTCATCAGTACTGGCCCTTGGCTGGAGAGAAACCCTCCTAAGGCTGAGGTAACAGCTAGCTCTAATTGTGAACACAAAAGAGAGGATAGTGAGAGCAGGTGCCTGGTAGTTGCTGGGTAATTCAGAGCCCAAGGCCAAGTTCGTAGACAGCCAGCACAGTCTCAGAGTCACTCCTATTCCCACCATGGTCCTATGGGTGGTGTTTGCCCCTATGGGGGCTAAGTACTTGTGTTCACTTTAGTGCCAAGCCACAGAGCCTCTATTGGTGCATCCACTCACGTGCTTCTCATTCATTTGTGCTCAGGGATCTGGGATTGGGTTTTGGGCTTCTCTGTCCCATGAGCCTGAGCAGGTTTTGAGATTGAGAATTCTGTCTTGGGGACTATAGTTTTAACATGAACTCTGGGCCACACTCTTCCATGCAGATTCTGACTTCACACATTCAACTAGGCAACCCAGCTCACAGCTTGAACCTCTGAGCTCTGAAATAGCCCCTATGATCAAGTGAGGGTTAAATGAGTTAGTTTATAAAAATGCTAAACAGGTGCCCAGCTTACGCTAAATGCTCAAAAACTGGTACTTAGGGCTGGTGAGATAGAGCCATGGACTAAGCGCTTGCTTTGGCAAGTTCAGGAACTAGGAGTTCAATCCCACACTGATCAGCCCTGCCCCCAGGGCATGCTGAGCCTGCAAGGAGTCTATTCATGGGGGTGCATATCTTTAATGCCAGGACTCGGGAGGCTGAAGACAGAAGAGTCCAAGCTGCGTAGTGAGACCTTTTCCATATACATAAATTAAAACAAACTAGTACCTATTGCTGTTGGATTTTCTGCTTCTCATTCAGATAAAGGATTGACTTTTTTCCCTTTTTTGAATTTCTCATAACTTCTTTGTTAATGTTATTTTTTTCCTTAAGTTAATCTTGCACATTTATATTTGGAAATGTGAACAACTAATATGAAGATAGCACCATGTAAAACAGCAGCCATTGTTGAATTCTTGTTACTTTGTTTAGTGAAGTCCTACATTGCTTCTAATGCTGATTTTCACTATTTTGTATTCTTTAAAAATAAAAAAGGGAGCTTAAACATTATAGATCTCTAATTGTTACTTGAATAAAGGTAAATTATAATTTTTTAGAGAAGTGTTTCCAAAGATTCAAAACATTTAGATAAAAAACCTGCTGGAAACATTTCAACACTGCACTTCATGTGTTGCCCAATGTGATTCACTGCAGAAAACTTTTGATTTGGGAAGAGCACGTGGTGCTGTGTGTGAAATCCATGGTAGGTGAAGGACTCCCAGCAGCTTGCAGCCAGGTGGAGGTGGCAGACAAACTAATGATTGTACGAGAGGGGGACATATAGTGTAGCTGTGCTAAGTACAGACAGGAAACCTAACGTGAAGATAGGGCTGGGCTAGCCACAGACTGTGGCAGGACTTCCACAAAGCTGTGCTGTCGGAGTGGAACCTCATGTCCACAAAGCTAGCATTGCAAGAAGGTTTTTGCAAGATCTTTAGCATCGTTCTCCATGCTCTTGTGCAGCTTTACCCTTTGTTCTTCAGAGCAGAGCAGGCGTGGAGCCCCAGAATAGCCAGGACCACATTTTCGCTTGAGAGGACAGAGGAGTGGACTGAAGAATGGCTTTGGTCATCCAAGTAGGATGCTTTGTAAGTCACAGGCAAAGAACTGGAGTGCAAAACTGAGGGCTGATGCAAGTAGTAGTCAGTCTTCCATCTGGTTCATAATGATGTGCTGGGCACAGTTCAAAAAGCTTCGTTAGGACTAAAATCTAAACAGCCTGATGATGGGAATGGTGCAAGGAAAGCTTGCTGAGTCCATGCCCTTATATTGCAACTTTCAGGCTCCAATTCACTGCTTCTCCTTAAGGTCAGGCCTTCTCATTAAAGGAAACAATTCAAAGGCACAATCACTTGAGTTTCTCCTTGTTAGGTACGTCCTGTAGTAGTGATAGCTTTATGTTAGTGTTTAAGGGCTGGACAGGCAGTGACAGTGACAGTTAACTTCTGGCATCCATTTAACTTCTTCTGGCAATTAATGAGGGTGTTAAAAATATGTTTGTTTCAAGCCGGGCGTGGTGGCGCATGCTTGTAATCCCAGCACTCGGGAGGCTGAGGCAGGAGAATTGTTATGAGGTCGAGACCAGCCTGAGTTACAAAGTGAGCTTAAGGCCAGCCTGAACTGCATAGTGAGACCCTGTCTCAAAAAGACAAAAAAAAAAAAAAAAAAAGAAGAGAAAAAGATAAAAAAAAAAAATATGTTTGTTTCCTGATTTAGGGGGTAACACAAATGGGACAGGGACACAGCAGGCAGAGAAAGATGGGAAGCTTCAGCATGTGAAAATAGCAGTTAATCACAGAAGATTGCTTTCTCTTCACCTCATTATATAATTAACTCTACACTTCTTTCTGATTTGGAAAATTTTTGTTTAATAATGGGAACTAAGACAGTATGTTCAAAAGGGCAAAGTAGTGAGGAGTTGTACCTATAGAGTCAGATTCTACTTATTATCTGGGAAATTTGGAGAAAATTACTTACATTGATGTGGATTTTTCTCACCCATGAAGTGGGGATCATGGTCTCTTTCTTATACGATGTATTTCAAGACTCAAATGAGAGAATGCATTACGCAGTTTTCTCACTGCTGGGATGGAATTGCTGCCACCTGTGGCCAAGCAGAGGCATGCTGTGCTTGGCTTCTTAACGCTGTGTCCACGCTGGCTGGCTCTAAAGCGGACACTTGCAGAGGGTGGGTGAAGAGAGCTGCCACGTGGGTGGCCAGAAGCAGAGTGGAGGGAAGGCACAGGAATAGCGTGCTCTTCCACGCCACCGCCCGGAGGCTCATTTCCTCCAGCTGGGCCCTACTTCCTAATGTGACTTTCTGTTATAAACTCATCCATGGATTCCTCTAATGATGAGTAGAGAACTTCCTGTGGTCTGGTCACCTTTGAAATGTCCAACTTTGAATACTTTGGGGGAACATTTTAGGATCAAACCATATCATAGTTTGTGCTTAGTATGATAATTGAGTTTGTTTTACTTATTGTAGTGCAACTTCTGTAACTCTTCCTTAATCACTTACAGTTACCACTGTCATTGCTGCCCCTCATCACCATGGCCACCTCCACCTGTGGCACTAGCCACATAACTACTGCCATCACCACAGCACCATCACAAGCACTATCATCCACCTCCACCATGACCACAATCACCATTGTCACCACCACCAACACTACCACCGTGACTGCCACCTCCACGACCAGCACCTCCACCATCACCACTTCCTTAGCATCAGTATTAGCACTTTGCCTACCACCTGAATTCTGGGTATCCAAATTATTCACAGTGAGTGAGTCACAGAAGGTGACTCACTTTGTAGAGAAATCTCATTGGAGAAGGCCATTGAACTTTCTCCACTCCATCTTGTTTTGCAGTCATGGGCATACTGGGAAGGACTGTACCATAGGCACCAGCCACGGAGGAGGGTGCTGGGCTTCCCAACCTCTAGTGCTCATTTGTCATAAATGGAGCTTCTTGTGAACCTTATGTCTACACAAATATAGGAGTGCACAGCTTAATGAATAGATCCAGGCAACTCAGAGCCACCACTCACATAGGTGTTTGTCAGACCTAGGAGCCCAGGCCCTCTTCCTGTTTCTGAATGATCAGCTAAGGGTGTACAGGATATGTGTGTGTCCAGTACTTGGTGGTGGATACTGTTACTAGTGGCTTCGGTGCTGCAGGGATTTAGAAGGAAATCTGCACTGTCTGTTAGGACTTAAAATAGCTCCTCCTTTATTCACTGTGCCCTCAACACACCCGTAGCTACCTTCACCCTTCTTCCCATTTTTCTGTGTGGTTCCAGCTCCCTCTGAGATCACCTTTGCTATCGATGTGGGGAATGGCCCTGTGGAGCTCGTTGTCCAGTCTCCTTCTCCTCTGAATGACAACCAATGGCATTACGTCCGGGCCGAGAGGAGCCTCAAGGAGACCTCGCTCCAGGTGGACAACCTTCCGCGGAGCACCAGGGAGACCTCAGAGGAGGGCCACTTCCGCCTGCAGCTGAACAGCCAACTGTTTGTAGGTATGGGCCACTTGAAGTTACACTGTGTGTTAGAAACTCTATAAGGCCACTTTGTGACTAGGCCAAAGGCCAATTGCTTTTATTTTAGAACTGAGAGACAATTTTTGTATGTCGTTATTTATCATCACAAATTTCTTTCTGCAGATTGTTCCTTTTGGGCTCCATCAGCCACAGCTGAATAGTGTACACTGTCCCCAACTAAGTTCTGAACTGGCTTCTGACTCTGTACATTTTCTTTCTGTGTACATTATCTTCAGATACCTAGGGAAAGCTCAGTAATCATCGTTACAACTGAAATCTCCTCGGAAGAAGAGGAGACGTCAAACGGTTATATTGTTCACCTCCTGGAGTAGACCCCAAGGTACTGGGCCACCTTGTCGGTGATACCTTAGCCCTGATGACCTCCCCAGCAGGAGGAAATAGCATGAAAGAGTAGAGGCCCCTGAAAAGAATTCCAGATGTCAGCAGCATGGCTGGGGGAATGGCTGCTTATTTTTAAATGAGGGGTCTTTGATCATATGGTGTCACTTAGGTAGCTACCTTCTGCTGGGGTCTGGACAGACATTGCTTTGCTAGCCTTTTCCCCCATGTAGTGCAGAATCTCCTGAAACGCACTATTCCTGTGACCCAGGAGGCTGTCCCTGCCATGAACACAGAAGGATTCTGACTTATTTCTGTGTCTGTCCTTTCCTTCATGCCACCTGTGGTGAACAAATGCCTGCTGCTGGCCAGACAGCTTTGGGGGCTTGAGATGATTGGAAGAGGAATTGAGAATGCCACTGGTTTTCAAGAAGCTTGTGGCCAGGTGTGTGTGTGTGTGTGTGTGTGTGTGTGTGTGTACAGATGCATACATGTGCTTGTGCTCATGTGTAAGAGAGAATTTGAGACACACTAGGCCATCCAGTTTCCTGAACTGACTCAAGGACATTTTCACAGTTGTGGTTTTTGATAATGGCCACAGAGAGCTTGTAAAGTTTTAAGTACAAAACAGACTTTGAACTAATCAAAGATATTGTACCAGTTGAAAACCAAGAATTTGGTCCTGTGTAGCACTTGGGATCATAGAATTACAGAGCAGGGCTGTAAATAAGTAACAGGATCTGACCATGCGCTATACCTGGACTCTTTTCTTTCCCTCATCCCTTTTCTTCTTTTCTGCTCTCTCCCACCCTTTATTTTCTCAACTTCTTTTCTTTCCCTTCTCTTCCTTTTTCTTTCTTTCTTTTTTCCTCTTCCTTTCTACATAAGCTTTCACTGAGTTGCCCAGGTTGGACTCAAACTTATACCTTTCCTGCTTCAGCTGCTGCAAGTTTGGCATTATTCCCAGCTTACAGAGGTTATTCATAGTAATTAAAACCCATCCCCACTCAAAGCATATACTATATTTGTTTCTTTCAAACCCAGAAAAAGAAAGTTTTCAACCTCTTGAGGAAAGCTGTCATTAAAACTATCATGCAATAGCAGTCATACTCCTTCATGACCCTTCTCTTTGTTGCCCATGTCCAGCAGAAGTTAAGGTATAAGTTACTAAAATATTTTTAAGACATTAGTGCAGTTATATATTTAACCATTCATGTAATTGATATGTTTCACTATCAAAATACTTTAAAAATTTATACTGCTGTTTTAACTCCACTTAAATCTCACATTTTCTCTGGGAAAGTTTGATGGTCATTCCTAATACATGTGTGTGTGTGTGTGTGTGTGTGTGTGTGTGTGTGTTTGTGTGTGCATGTGTGTGATCAACTCAGCTTTTGCAATTTTCATAAATTATATTCCATGTGAAGTTTTCACTTATCTTTAGGCAATGTTAATGAATTTTTCAGCTGATGGGAGATATAAGGTTGCAATAATTATTTTACCCTATCTTAAAAATGTCATGTAACTATGAGATTACCCTGTGGACTGAATATGTGATAAACTTTATCAAAGTTAAAAGAGAAGCTAGGCAGTTGTGCTTGTGGTGAGTTTTATTTCTAGATATTTCTGTTAAATTGATCACAAGTGCCATGAACTGCAGGGCTCATTGCTGGGTCTGGAGGGGCAGCCTCAGTGGAGCAGGAAGCAAGGGCAGCACAGAGAGAACACCTGCACCTGTGGTAGCATTCTCTGATAAGTCCCATTTCAGATGTTCCTCTCCTTTATTGGATTTGTCTTCATGTACTTGAAGATAAAAGCATGCTGTCGGAGGTCATATGAGGCTGTTGGTTCAAATTTCATGGTTGGGTGCTTGGAGTGACATGTGTATTTAAAAATGTCAGAGCCCAAAACAAAGAAAAAACTGAATTCCTAGTATCTCTACTTTGTATAATTCAGTTATTCAGTAAATAAATAAGTAAGCTCTATACAGTTATCATAACCCAAATGAAGAACTGAATTCTCCATTATTCAACAACTCAGAGATGCTGGATATTTACATTTGCTAGGCAGGAAGAGATACCTTCGCTGTGTACTAGGATAAATGGACTACTGTGCAACATAAATATTAATTTGAAGATGCCTGCCTGGTTATCTTTGGCCATACAACAATTGCTCAATCCAAGCAGACTCTCGTTCAGCTTTGTAACCACTGGACAACTGCTGGGGTGATGAGCGCTCACTCAGTACCAAAGGCAGGCTGCTTTGTGTGAGGCACAATGTGGCTCTCAGTGCTGCCTTTGGCATCAAACTATTGTGACAGGCTGAGGCATGGATGCCCTAGTCGGTGGAGGCTAGATTCCCCAAATCAATACTTTAATTTCAAGCCACTTTGTCACTACATTAGGGGCAATTGCATCCTTCCCATTTCACAGGCTGAATTTGTTTAACACAGCACGAAAAATTTCCCAGTGTGGACCCTTTGCTGTGTATGAGCCAAAGTCCACTGCTGTCTACTACAGATGATAATAAGGTTTAGTAACTGATCTTTCTAGACATGAGCTCTGCTACCTGCACGCACCAGGAGTGACACCCATCTTTCTGCTCCCGCACAGATAACAGCAAGGAAGGTGTTGCACCTTCCTTTATAAATAAAAAAGGTGTTTCACCCTTTATAAATCTGGTACAAAATCTTTCCAAACATGCTGCAGTAGAGAGGAATGTGTGGAAATCTGCGTGTCTGAATCCTTTAACGACCTCATCTCCTTCCCCTTCTTCTTCCGGGGGCCCATTCGCCCCCCCCACCTCAATTGTTCTGTTGGCTTTAAAATAAACTGAATGGATGCCAGACTTGCGCTCTCCTGAGACAATACTCTAGAGATGTAATAAATGATGAAAATTTGAGCGTTTCCCCAAATGCAGCCTCGGTTTCTCAGAGGGAACAGAATAACTAATCTGCCCCGAGTGAGATGAAGCAGGGAAAGCATGGGACGCGCGGTTGTCCTGTGCCAGCCCCAGCCTGGCCTCCTGGTCTGCGATGTGAGCCGGTCACACAGATGGGTGCACACCTGCCTGTGCACCGAGCAGTGACGCACTTTTGATCTGGTGAAGGCCTCGAGGGTGCCGTCCTCATGCAAGGACAGCGTCTACCCTTGGCAAAGACATGCCCTGCTGCACTGCGCTCCGCTTGCACTGGGAGAGAGCTCAGCAGCATCCTTTCCGCAGAGTTAGTTCATAGAGCTCCAAACGACGCGCTCATGCTATGCCAGTGGTGAGCCAGAGAGTGAAGCTGGAGGTGTCTTTTCAACGTTTTATCAGGTTCTGAGTATTGTAGTTTGACAAACGGAAATTGTTTTAAAAGACATATAATGTTGAGTACAGCTGAATCATATTTCTCACAGAATAAGACTTATGACTTTAGATGTTCCCCGTAATGATTGCATAAGGGAACTTGTTCAATCTAGTTTAAGAACTTGGGAAGAGACATCCCCGCATAAGAACATTAGTTGCTGCATTAGTTGCTGCATATGAAATACATATGATAGTCACTCAATAAATGATTCTCCAGTAATTTAGGAAAACTAAAAAATGTTGGCAGCTGGAATGGCAGAGTAGCAGTCATGAGATTCTGAAGGAAGGGAGAAAGAAAGAGAGATCAGTTAAAAGATATATAATTATATTTCTCTTGGTCCAGCCAAATAACTCATCAGATTAAAACCTCTGTTTAGACGCGTGTAAGGGACTGAGGTTCCATCCTCTGCCTGCCATGCTGGCCTCGCCCCTGGGGCACACTGAGACAGAGACTGAGGCTGGATGTGGTAGTGTGCACCTATAAAACAAGTTCTTGGGAGGCTGAAAACAGGAGGATCACTATGAGTCTGATCTGTTTAGTGGGACCCTAGAGACCCTGTACTAAAATATATAAAAAATACATTTATCTTTCTTTGAATGATGGGGTCTCTCTGAGTCTTTCAGACTGGACTTAAAGTTATTATGTAGCCTAGGCTGCTTTAGAACTCACAGTGATCCTCCTGCCTCAGCCTCCTGAGGGCTGATATTACAGGTGTGCACCACCATGCCTGACCATAATTATACTTAGATTACAGTAATGCATTCTGTGAGACAATACCCTGCCTATAGTTAGAAAGTAATTGCTTGCAGATTTTAAGTTAGTTAGAATGTTACCAACACAAAACAATACATAAAGTTTGAGGTGCTAGAAATGTTAGTTTCTCTGATTTAATTATTACATGGGGTCTACATATATGAAAGTTTCACACTATTTCATATATATATATATATATACATATATATATATATATATATATATATATATATATATATATATATATATATATATAGTACCAATTAAAACATTTTAAAATGTTTTTTCATTTAAAAATAATGAAAAAATAATGAAGAACTACCTGGTTTTCCTTTTAATACCTACCCCTCTAACACAACCGAATCATAAAATTAAATTCTTACAGCTCACAAAGCCTTTCAAGAATATTGGTAATATGTTTATATTCAAGGAAGTAAGTGATCAAATCACATTTCTGTAAAACATTATTTCTTTTTTAAAAAATCGAGAATTGGATGTACTTAATACAACTTGATAGATCATGTTAGTGGGTCTTGTCCCTTAGTGTTCAAACAATAATTCTGAAATGTTTAGCTAAAACCTGTTGTAGTATTTGAGGCTCATTTTATTATTTATTGTCTCTGCTAGATGGATATTCAGTCACTGGAGCAGGACAGAGAATTTTCTTGTTTTGTTTCATATTTTTTCTGGTAGAAAAAAGTATCAGGAATAACACTGTCTTTCTATTGTCTATTTCATTCTGTTTTGCTTTGTTTGTTTGTTTTTTTTTTCTTGACAGAGAACATAGTATAGCTGTATTATTGTTTTTTAATCTTTATTTATTTATTTATTTATTTATTTATTTATTTATTTATTTGGTACAGGGTCTGCTACACAGGTCAGACTGCATGTGATATTGGGGACTGAACCCACATCTTTGAGCTTGCCAGGCAGGCACTTAGACCACTGAACTATGTCCCTAACACCATTATGTAGTTTTATTTTTTAATGGCCCTCAGGAAGACAAACTTTGAGAGTTAGGAAATATAAACTTGATGTTAGAAATCATAATTTAAATATTTGGGGACATGGAATTTTTACCATTTGTAATAGCACAGAAAATAAATAGAATACCACACTATTTACTTGCACATAGGATTATAAGTGTTCAAAAATATTTAAGCCAGAATTTTCTAGACCGTGAAACAGAGCTTTAGGGACATACAGGTCCTTCTCTGAGGAGTGCATGGGAAAGGAAAGCCTGGGAGTGCACTTCCCGCAGCCCAGGCACCCCAGCTGGTGTGACCAGGACTTGATGCTGAGCAGCTACATGGTGCAGAACTGGGCCTTTACAGCAAAGGCACCCTGCTGATGCTGCAGGGCTTGAGAAGCTGCACAGCTCCTGAGCCTGTTAGCTTGCTCCAAGTCTCTGGCAACACACTGCTGACTCTGAGGAGGGCAGGGGAATCCCTTGAGATTCCCCTGCCTTCCTCAGGAGTGGGTGGAAAATGCAGTGAAAATATTCCACAAAGCTTCGCTGGCATATTGCTCTCTCTTCTCTTGTTAGCAAGTTTCTTCTGATTGAGAGAGGAAGAGATTGAGTTAATGCTTCTACCTTAGAAAAAATTATTTTGTAAAAAAGGGGGCACGAAGAGCCTCATATGGCTCCGCCTCTGACTTCTTCACCGAGCTCTGGCTAAAGGGCTGGGATTTTGGTCATGTCCACTAAGTAGACCCCCCATCTAGGCTCCAAGGGCTCTGGGCCAGCATCCACTTCCAGGGTGAACTGGTGCCTCACAGCTGGGCCTGCCATCTGGGGTCCATTTTTACCATTCAGGGTCTCCCCTTGGTCTCCCATTGAATCTTGACTAAGGTCTTGTTCTGTTCAAGAGACTCCATATCTGTTGTCCAGTGGGGACCAGGACAGAAAGGCACAAGCAGGAGCGCGTCAGGTGTGTTATTACTGCCTGAGCACTTGCAGGGGGGTGTTGGCTGTGGTTGTGTGTGTGTGGCCCTGGTCACTCCTGCTGGCCTTCTCTCCATACTCCAAGGGTGGCTGCTAGGAAGCTTCATGAAATACTCCACTCCCTTAACTCCCTCTAGAGTCTGCACCCTGGAGAACCAAGTCTGAGCTGGAAATAGAATGCAGCATATATACAAAACATTGTAAAACTTGAGTTAATTTTATCATGTGCAATTCATTCTTCTGCATTCTCCTCTCCTACTTTCCTTGAAAAAATGTGTTTTTTGATTCTATTTACAACAAATTTGCTTTGTTTTGCTTCATTACTTTCTGAAGGCCTTGTCCCTTTGATTAGAGTGAATCCACTCTCACCTTATGTGCCAGGCAGATGCCACTTCCTTTACGACACAGATTTCCGGTGATGCCCATTAGCTCCTGCTCTTCAGGGAATCCGTTCTGCCTCTCAGCGCACACTTGAGTCCCCCATTGCACTTCCCTGTGACGGCTCAATTGCTGCCCCTCTGCTCACCCCTGCTTTCCTCCTGAGCAGACAGATTGTTCAAATTTATCTTCCGTCATCAAGGCCTGGTGCAGTTTCACTGATATTCAGGATTTTGTGTTCAATAAATACCTAATAATTTCAAGAAAGTGAGCAAACTCTAAGCTCTGAATTCTGACCATTCTACAATAGCTTTATTTATTTATTCATTTATTATTCTTGTTATTTTTTATGCATTTAGCACAGTGTCTGCCGCATATGCAGCTCTGACTCACAGTGATCCTCCTGTTTTCAGCCTCCCAAGCACTGGGATTACAGATGTGCACCATCACACCCTGTCTCAGTCACCATCTCAGCATGCCCTGGGGGGTGTGTGGCACAGCAGACTGGAGATCAAACCCCCATCCCTCTGTCTGCCTAAGCAGGCCACAGTAGCTTTATGGTTTTCAGAAAATCATTTACTGTCTCAGGGCCTCATTCCATCTGAGCACTAAGCTGAACAAGCTAAGCCCACAGATGGAATGGGGCAGTGAGCTTGGCCTGCTCCATTCAGGATTTCCCTGTCAGGCTACTAGGTACAGGCACATGCAAAGGCCACTGCAAGGGGAAACTGATTTGGGCCTTACCTCTCTGGAATCATGAGGTACTTTACGTGAAGGGGAGGGTGAGCATTTGCAAGAGACACTTAACTGTTGTGATAACTCCAGGGATTCTTCCTTGTCCTGGATTTTTACCTCTTGTTTTCACGAATCCACAAAAGTGTCCCCTGTGCCTGATGAACAAATCTCTCAAATGCAGAGGGCAAGAATTTTAGAAAGGGGGTATTGCAGCTACCATCTCCTCAGCCACTGTCTCTGAAGATAGAGGGATTTTTAGAGTGACATTTGCAAGTTGCATATGGTTGGTCATAGAGGGCTTCTGAGATATTATTACCCGATCATATTGTTATTGCTACCATTTTTGTTTGAAAGAAAATTGGGAACTACATCTGCTCAGCTAGCAAGGGGGGTTCCCAGACCATGACGGCCCTCCACTGGGGATCCAAGGACACCACTCACTTCGCAGCATGATTCCAAATCCACTGGCCACATCCACCCACATTTGTGGCAGCAGCTGAGCCGTCGTATCCCTGCCTTAGCTGTGCCCTTCTTCTGGACGGGTTGAGATTAAAGCTGCAGCATAAAGACAGAACCCTCTTTTTAAAAAATGTATTTAGTACATGATCTACAGGGTCTCACTCACAGATCCGACTTGTACTGATCATCCTGTTTTCAGCTTTCAAAGCACTGGGATTACAGGGGTGTGCAACCATGCCCAGACTCTATCGCCAGCTCAGTGAGCCCCAGAGGCAGGGCCGGCACAGCAAGCCAGGGATCAAACCCCTGGCCCCTGCATCTGCCTAAACAGGCACTTTAATCCACTGAGCTAGCTGGCCAGACCCAGACTTCTTTTTTTTTTTTGATCAAATAATTTTCTTTTCCCAGGGATCAGCCTCTTCCTCTTATTTTCTTATTTAAAACATTATTTTCAAGGCCTGTAACTTCTCCAGCTGTGTGGACTTCATTCACAAGGTTGGGAAATGAGCAGAAATTTAACTCATCTTTCCCTTTTGTTTGCTCTGTGTGTTTCTTGCTTTTCTCACAGTTGGCTTCTACTATTGTTTATTCAACAAATGTTTTCTTTTCTTTTTTTTGTGGCCCATTCAGCCCATCCTGGGGGCTGGGCTGGTGTGACATGTGGTACCTGGGATCAAACCGCTGTCCCTGTGCTTTGCCTAAACTTGAGTAAGCAAGTGCTTTAGACTGCTAGCTAGCTCACAGGCCCTCAACAAATGTTTACTGACGATATGCTCGGTCATCAGTCCTGGGCTGGACAAGAGGACATGAAGATGATGAAGTCTATCAGTCACATAAGCAGTGCCTGCTAAGGGGAATGCTTTAGAGCTTTAAACGGTCCCAGTGTGCCAAAGTCTACAAGGGGCGTATTTGAAGTAGTGTGGTGTGGCGAGGGAACATGCTCAGAGCTCTTGCAGTTTTTTTTATGATGAGTTGTGTTTTCCTAACTCTCTTCTCTTAGTACTGAGGAAACTGTATAATGTTTAGTCAGTGAGGGAATTAACACTAACAAGGCAGCTGAAATATGTGTGCATGTCTGGCTCATAGGAAGAGGTCCTTTTCCTCACTTAGCTTTTGAAAGGTAGCACTGAAGCCTACTGGCCCCAGGGCCACAGCGATGCGGTCCTTCCATGCCCTGCTTTCTGCTGAGGCCCACAGCACGGCCACTGTTGGTAAGAACCTCAGGACAGGGCCTTCGCTGCCAACACATGGTACTGCAGTCAGCTTTGCACTTCCAGTTGTCCCAGAGTAGCTTCTTGGTCCTCCTCTGAATGAAGAGGCAGATCATCTTCTGTTTTTTCACTTCCTACCTTGCACCCTGTGCCTCAAAACTTAAATTATAAAGGACTTATTTCTCCTTTGCTTTCATCTTCCACCTCTATGCTACCTAGAAAAATGAATAACTGAATAGGGGCTACCATTAAGATGAGGCTGTAGACCAAAACCAGATTTAAAGAATGGTGTACAGATTAAGTCCTGAGCTTTATGTCCAGCACCTGGGGAAACTGGTGGAGAGAGGTGAACCCCAAATGCCTCGGGTGGCTCCATCCCATGGCTTTGCTGGCTGTAGCCTGGCGACTGCTTCCTTAGGCTGGCCCTGCCCCCACCTCTGGGCTACCTTGGCAGAAGGCCTTATCCCTGCATCTCCAGCTCCCAGTGCTCTCCACTGCACCTTTGCTCCATGCTCCGAGTGCCCTTCCTCCCCATCACAGGGACACACCTGGCCTCCCAGGCCTTCTGAAAGTTGAGTGAAAGCTTTCGTGACCCTTATATTCTGCATGCCTCTAAAACCAGCATCATGGGGATGATGCCAGCATCCTCCACAAGGTTAACTATGTAGAAAATGTTGTTTTTCAATTCTTGTTGTATTTGGTAGAGGGTCTCACTATGCAGCTAGGACACAGAGAGATCCTCCTATTGTCAGCCTCCCCAGCACTGGGATTACAGGTGTAGACCACCATACCTGGACTCAGTGGCTGGTTCTGCATGCCCGGAGGTGGGGCTGGTCAGCATGCAGTACCAGGGATCAAACTCAGGTCCCCACACCTGCCTACTAAATCTGCTGAGCTCACTCCCTGGCCCTTGGTTCTCTCTTTCAAATGAAAGCTTTAGTTTTTTACAGTGTAGCCTGGAAATTGTGATGTCTTATGGATCCCTAAGGTGCCCTTATGCCCTCTTCCATACTGTTGTGAACCAAAATATTTGGCTTCTTTTTAATTCTAGCATTTTCTGCACAGAGACACTCTCCAAAACCTCAATATTGAGGGTGTTTCCTTCTAGTGAAAATGCAAATTTTTTGCATCTTCTTTTCCCTCCTGCTTTTCATTATTGATCTGGATAAAGGCAGCCAATAACATTTATGGCACAGTCAGAATGTTGGGCTGCTCTGGAATTTCCTGCCCAGATCAGTCTGCTTTTTTAACATGAGTTTGCAGCAAAGTCTCAGGACATGAGAGAAATGAACACCAATCTTCATTCAGGATGTAACATCCTCTATTCCAACTGACAATGAAGTATTTGTTTCCAACTGAAACCTCTTAAAGTTGGTCCTTACTGTCCACATACCTATCACTGTTCTGGTCTTCTGATCTGTATGAATAATGCGTGGCTATGTGCTGCCTTTGCCTACAGCATTCAATAATCTCAAGCTATCACTTTGAATCCACTGCAGTCTGCTCTTGCAAACCAGTCCCAGACACTTCTGAACCACACTGTCATATATAGTCCCCTACAGCCCCACTTTCAGTATCATATTGCTTTATCCATCACTTTCCTGGCTGTCCAACAAAATACTTGACACCTGCAATGTAAAGAGGGAGAGGTCTGTTGGGATTGTTGTTTCAGAAAATCCAGTCCATATTCATTGTCTCTGAGGCAGAAAGGGAAGATGAAGGGGCCTGACCAAGGAGTGTTTCCTAGATCAACCAGGAAACAGAAAGAGATGAGGAGAGAGGCAGAAAAATGTCTCATTCCAGGTCATACACATCTCCAGTGATGCAATTCCAGTGAGGTCCTAGCAGGAACTCAGTTATGGTTCCCCAAGTTCTACTTGCCTTTCAGGAAGATGGGACATCTGGGGAGATAGTTTGCATCTGACAAGAGTAGAGGAATCCAACTCCAATTCTACCCATCCCCGCTGTGAAGTGGTGACTGGGTGGGAAGAGTCAGCCTGAAGAAAACATGGCATTGCTGGGATTTCAGTGATGGTAAAGATTCTGCATCAAAAGCACAGCTGTAAGTGCAGAGGGAGGCAAGTGGCTCCAGAGGGATCTGAAGGAGCAAATCCACAGCACAACACTGGGGACCATAGCTGTGTGGGGGGAGAAAGAGGGACAATTACAGTTGTGCCTGGGAATTTCAGTTTTACAAAAGATGCATACGTCATGTAACACTTTACAGGTAGTACTTAAGATCATTAGAGGATGTAGAGAACAAACAGCTACCTTGCATCAGTGTGTGTGTGTGTGTGTGTGTGTGTGTGTGTGTGTGTGCAAACTTTGGTGGAAATCTTAACATTTTCTTTAATCTGCATATTCATCTCAATGAAGAAAAAGGATCTAACTTTTAAGTTTTCTTCTGTGTAAAGAATAGAACATAGCAAGGTGAAGATTGGGATTCAGTGCATTGTGAAATTTTGTTGCACCAAATCTCACTACCACTGTTTTGTCAGCAGCTGGAAGTTACAGGATGCCTTGTCAGAGGAATTCTTTCTGGGCCTTCCATGCCTCACACCTGAAGGAGCACAACTCTGCCAGAGAAACTACCCAGTCACTTTCTCTGTTTTTTTTTTTTTTTTTCTTTTTGTCTTTTTGAGACAGGGTCTCACTATGCAGTTCAGGCTGGCCTTAAGCTCACTTTGTAGCTCAGGCTGGTCTCGAACTCACAACAATCCTCCTGCCTCAGCCTCCCGAGTGCTGGGATTACAGGCATGCGCCACCATGCCCGGCTTCTCTGTTTGTTTATACATTTGTTAAGTAAGTCACATGCAAGAGAATGTGCAATAGATCTAACATTCTCCATCTCAGCTAAGGAAAAATGACCCTAACAAGATATATGAGGAATTATCCCAATGCAGGATGGGGAGTGACTATAAAATAAGGACAGAAAACACTTTACTGCATAAATCCTCCCCTCTTTAGTCTACACAGTCCTGGAAGAGAAATAACTAACCTTCCGGGAGGATTTGCCATGTGTGTAATTGATTTATCTAGTGGTTAAATGGATTTAATCCCCCAAAATTGAGACAGATAGAAGGATGAAATTTGGATTTGGCCTCTTGGTCTACTTAGGTATCGCTTATCAGAATCGAAACCACACTGGAGTTTCATCATAGAACAAGAGGACACTAGCTTTGTCGTTTGGAATGTTTTTCGGCAGCATTTGGAGGCAGACAGCGCATTTCATATGTGTATTTACTGGTATAAACTCTGGAGCCTGAAGCCTACCCCCCCATAGCACATTTCCAGCCTTCTGCATGCCTGGTTATTTCTGTGCTTCCCATCCATTATATTTCTTATTCATTTTTTAATTTAACAACTTTACTTCTCTTCAACATCTGCATTCCTTGTCTACGACAGCACATTTGTAATCTCTGTCTGATGCTCCTTGATAGGAACATGTCTGATCTAATTATTGGCAAGACCAAGATTGGTAGCATAAAGGGCTAGAAATTAATGGCTCTCCCACAGGAGAACCCAAGGCACTGAAGACAAATGAAAACAGGCCCTGGCCTCTGTGCTTTCCCCATTCACTGTTTCTTCAACAAGTATCGGCTAGGCCTCAGAGTCCTCTAAGCTCTTGCCAAATTTCTAGCCCCAATGAAATACTTGTCTATTTGACTTTCTTCATGGCTTGCTGTTTTTTTGTTTGGTCTTTTTTTTTTTTTTTTTGCCTGCTCAGCCAGCCATGAGGGTGGGGCTGGCAAGGCACGTGGTGCTGGGGATGCAACTACAGCCCATGTGCCTGCCTAAGCAGGTGCTTTAGTCTGCTGAGCTATCTCACTGGCCCTTGCTATTTTTTAATACACACATTTTCTTATGAGAGAGGTCACTGTGCAGATTTTCAGTGAGAGTAACACACTTAAAGATTTTGATGCAGTACTGCTCCTTGGACATTTCAAAGGCGCATATCATCTCTCTGAAATCTTCAAGATGAGCTCTCAATGAAAAGCTCAGTTATAGCCCCATTTCATACTCTAGGTAGAAATCTCACATCCTGTACTCTAAATTTGGTAAGTTTCAGGACCTGTGTATCTCTCTCTCTCTCTCTGTGTCTCTGTCTCTCTCTGTCTCTCTGTCTCTCTCTTTGTGTCTCTCATGAGGCACTGATTCGTTAGCTGAGAATAGACTTTTATTGTCAGCTCTTTGAATTTGTTATTCTAGGGCCAGCCGAATAGCTGAGCAGACTAAGGGTGCAGGGGCCTGGGATTCTACCCCTGGGCCTGCCATGCCCACCACATCCCCAGGGCGTGCTGAGCTGGCAATTGAGACTGGGTGTGAGCACCTTGTAGACCCTTCCCTAAAATACAAAATACAAATAAAAATAATAAAAATAACATTAAAAAATAATAAATTCTTAATTTTTCCTGGAAACTTTAAAGAAAACTTCAACACAGCATTTTTGCAAATGATGAATGGTTAACCAACCACTATAACCATTAGGACATTAAACCTAAAAGCATGGAACCTCACATTACCTGACAGTTTTTCCCTTTATTTTTCACTTGTAGGAGGAACTTCATCGAGACAGAAAGGCTTCCTCGGATGCATCCGCTCCCTGTTCTTGAACGGACAAAAACTGGACCTGGAGGAGCGAGCCAAAGTCACGGCCGGAGTCAGGCCGGGGTGCCCGGGACACTGCAGCAGCTACGGCAGCAACTGCCACAACGGGGGCAAGTGCGTGGAGAAGCACAGCGGCTACACATGCGACTGCACGCACTCCCCATATGAAGGCCCCTTTTGCCAAAAAGGTAACCGACCAGCCACGTGTGCAACTCCTGAGCCCTCCCCAGTCTTCATGCTGGTCCAGGAAGCTTCTTTTTGTGATTCATGAAAAAGTTACTGGAATTGTAGTGATTCCAATCTACCACTCCCAGAAAATCCATGGCGAGAATACATACACTAAGGCATATGGGTAATTGTGGGAAGCCAAACGGTCCTGAGGGAAATTAGGATGACTGACAGGAACAAAGACTGTAACTCAGGACCAAACCCAGATTTTATTAATTAATGAAGAGGGGAGAGGCTTGAGGATGAAGACGTACTTGAGTGCTGTGAGCTGGGCTTGGTGGGCGTCCCAAAATCACCTCTGGTATTCAGAGAGAAGGCAGTGCAGAGGGAGTAATCTGTAATACCACTGAGTTAGTGTCTAATGCTTTAGGGTCTCTGCTTAAGCTCTGATGTGGTATTATTTTATGCCCTGGGAGATCATAGCATCTTATCTTCAGGCTCGATCCCACCTAACAGCATATAAAATTGCTCTCCATCCTACCCAGGCTCACACACAGTTTACTTTGGAGCTACAGGGGTGGGAAAACACTGTCCCCTCTTCTTTGCTTCCAAGGTTTTTGATGAGCACCTTGGCAGGACTGATTTGCTTTACTCAAAACCAATCAAAGGGATAAGGAACATTCCTAGCCAGCTCTGTACATATCAATACATGGAAATTGGGAAAGTGTAGCCAAAATGGAGCTCATTGATCTTCTTTCAAGGAGAGTCCTCCTTGAAAGGAGTACTCCCAGGTGGTAGTACATACTCCCAGGTGCAGCACTGTGGCACCTGTAGGCTATGTTCAGGCCATGAAGCTCCTGTGCTCTTCACCCTTACCACCTGCCCTTACTTGATTTCCCTCTGTCTAGCAACTGCATAGCTGTTGACCATTTCAACACATACAGTACTCATCGTGCAGGCGTGTGTCTCCTGGCGCTAGGACTGAAGAGTATGGGTGGTTAGCCACTGACACAGTCTGAAGCCGAATAGCCAGGGGAGGGCCAGAGGAGGTGGCTTCTCATTTCCCTTGTGTCAGCCAGATTGCTAATGATGCTAATATCTCCTCAGCTGCAATTCCTCAGTCTCCGAATGTAGTTATAGAATCATATACTCCAGCTCTGAAGGAACCTGAGGCACACTGAAGTCTTTAAATCATTTTTACAGCAAGCAGAGTATAGGTCAATTAGTGAAAACAATAAAGAATATCTAGTGAAATCTTTTCCTTGTGCATTTTAAGCAAACATCCTAGGCTGTAAAAAGTACTCCATGAGCACTCATGCTGTGATTTCCTAGAATTGATGGCAGCACTGAAAGTCCTTTCCCTGGGGCCCTTCAGCGTCCTTCCCAGTCTCGAGTTCACTGCAGTGGCAAAGGCCATCGCGGTAAGTGGAGCAGGAGGGAGGCTCATATTTTGACTTCTCTCCTAAAACACTAGATAGCCATAAAAACTAGAGAAACTCATTATTCAGAATAACATTCAGTGGTTTCCAAACATAAGAACCAGAAATTCAGTCAACTCTCAACCTGTATAATAATTTAGTTTATTTTTTCATGTAAAAATAATTTGTTGAGCAAGTAATGTAAACAGGGCCACCTAAATAGCTCAGTGGATTAAAGCACCTGCAAGCAGGTGCAGGGGCCAGTGGTTCCATTCCTGGGCCTGCTATGTTGACCCCAACCCTGGAGCTTGCTGATGTGACAACTGAGCCTGGGCATGGTGGCACAGGACTATAATCCCATCTCTTGGGAGGCTGTGAACAGGTGGATCACCACAAGACCGATCTAATAGTGGGACCCTGAACACCCTGTAGACCTTTTCCTGAAATACAGAAAAAAAAAAAAGTAATGTGAACAACATTTCTACAGGATCCTTTAAACTATTTAAAGTAAAATATTTTTATCACTCTAAGACATCACTTAGATACAATGCTACCAATTATAAATAATTCTTGTCATTCCTTAATGTACATTTTGTTTTTAAAAATTTTATTTTATTTTATTTTGAAAAGTAAAAATAGAGGCAAAAACAAGCAGAAAGAATGACATAACCAGGGTAGCATGCAATTATATCTATTTTATAGATTTTCAAAATAGGAATAGCTAATTAACAATGGTTGTATCTATCTTCAAAGTCAAATCCGTTGCTCAGATTAACAGATACAGTTATGGAGATTTGTCAAATAATTGAATGTTAATATTTGCTTTCAAGAAATCTTAATTTTTCCTTTTCTTTTTACAATTTATTTTAAAAAGTATAACAATTTGTAAGATATTAGAAACAATGCATATTTAGAAGACCAAGATAAGAGGTATTCAACCATGGCTTTGTATTACACATTCTGTCCTCAGTGTAGTTGCTCTGATTGCTTGTATCAGCATACAGAGTTAGTCAAGTTGACAATTCTAAACAGTAATTGCTGTTTCCAAAAAACTGATGGAAATTATGAGTACAATCATCTCAGCCATCCTGTATATATAATTGCATGTTAAACCCCCTTCCATTTTCCTTGCCTTCTCTCCTTTATCTCATCTTCATTGCTTAATCCTTAAAATCAGTTTCTTTCTGTTATATAAATCTTTTTTCTTTCTTTCTTTTTTTTTTTTTGGTGGAACCGGGAATTGAACTCAGGCCCTTGTGCTTGTCAGGGAAGTGCTTATTCCATTGAGCCATCTCCCCGGCCCTTCTTTCTGTTTTATTATATCTGTTATACCTTTTAGCTTTTATTTCTTCTTTCAGGTTAAGATATATTTTCCATGCAACTCTAACAGTGCTTTATTTTATCCAACATTCTTTAGAACCTCCAAAACAAAGGGAATTATTATTTTTTTTAAAAAAGCAAGTGTTTCTTTAAATATCCTATAATGTAATCTCTTTACTCATTTGTTTTGGCCTCCTGTTCAGTTATTATTCATTAGTTAGGCAGTACGTTTTAGTTACTCTCTTCTCATTGCTGGGACAAACACCTGACACCCAAAATGAAGGAGGGAAAGGTTTATTTAGCTCAAAGTAAGTGGAGGTTTCAATCCATACTCAGCTGGCTCCAAGGCTGAGTGGCACAGCAGAGGCAAAGAACAAGAGTAAAGTGTAAAGAGGAATGGAAGCAGTCCAGGCAGCCAGCCAGCCTCGCTGCCCTCCTGATACTGTAATGCAAATTACCTGACCCAGAGCATGTGCAGCACCCACACCCACAATAATCAATCACAAACTCCAGAAGCTGCCCCATGACTGCACGAGGCTTTGGGGGAACAACTAGACACAAAGCATAACACAGTGTTCAGTGCTTTTGGGAAAAACATTGCTACAAATTTTAGAGTCAATACTGTATTGGAACATGCGCAGGAACCTGAAATAAACAAGTTTCACCCTAATAGTTTTTTCATGTAAGCTAAGGCAAGAGATTGCTACCATATTTCACACTGGGACTATTTCCTAGGCCTCTGACTATCCACTGCAAAGCTTAAGCGTCATTGTTCTATGGAAAACAAATACAGAGTAAACACAGTACTTACTAAAGTCTATAAGCACTGTCACTTCACCTGTCTTCATTCTTCTTTCTTTTGGGGAAAATAGGAAGGGTAGATTTTTTTGTGCCTCTCCAGGGACATTATTGAAGTATCTCATAGACCTTATTATTCTAAACACACCCATTTGTTGTTGGCTTCTCTCTCTGAGACATTGGCTACTAATTCTGTGCCTGCCATGCTGCTGTGTTTGCTGCTACTTGTGCATGTTGGAACAATGTATTTTCTTGCAGTTTCATTTTCATCTGTAATATATATATATATATATATATATATATATATATATATATATATATATATATACATATATAATTTCCACACTTTCATTCCCTCAATTTTTAAAGGTAAAAGTTCCCTGTATTCAGTAACTGACTGTAGGTAAGACGGCCAACCTTTTGGCTCCATCGACTGCCTCTGAAAAGACATGGGGCAGAAGTGAAATGGGGTATGCACAGCTACGTGATGGTTGGGAGAAACCTGCTTTCTAGTTGGGAACTGTTCCCGGCATGGGTGCTACTGACTATTGCAGCCAGTGTTTCATGGAAATGGTTGGATGATCCTGGAAATGCCTTGGACGAAATTAGGGATGTGTGTCTATCACCAGTGCTGGGATGAGAACTACCATTGGCCCTGTTCTCTTTCTTTTTAAAATTCTTTCTTCCTTTCTTCCTTCCTTCCCTTCCTCCCACCCTCCCTCCCTCCCTACTTCCTTCCTTCCTTCCTTCCTTCCTTCCTTCCTTCCTTCCTTCCTTCCTTCCTTCCTTCCTTCTTTCCTTCCTTCCTTCCTTCCTTCCTTCCTTCCTTGGTACGGGGTCTCACTATGCAACTCAGACTTGTAGTAATCCTCCTGTCTCAGCCTCCCCAGTTCTGAGAATACAGGTTTCTGCCCCACCATGCCTGATTTCTGTGGCCAGCACAGTGTCCCGAGCCAGCACAGCATGCAGTAGTAGGGATTGAACCTGAGTCCTCATACTTGCCAAGCAGGTGTTTAGATCTCCAAACTCTCTCCCCAGCCCCCTATTCTGTTTCTCACAATGTACTAAAAGTACAAATTAGCTATTAAGTACAACATGTATTTCTTCTCCTTAAGTTTATAGGGCAGGCATTACTATTGAGATTAGATGTAAGAAGGCTTTGAGAAGGTTTAGTTACTTGCTAAAATGTGTCAGATTTGGAGGTTGCTATGGTTTGTATCTAGTTGTCCTCCACAAGCCTCATGCAATCATAGGGCTGCTTCTAGAGTTTGTGATTGATTATTGGGGGTGTGCATGCTACATCTGCACTGGGGCATATAATTTGCATTACAATATCAGAGGAGAGAAAGGGTAGCTAGCTGGCGGAGCTGCTGCCTCTGCCTTTTGCTCTCCGCTCTTTGCTGCCACCATGAAAGGTTGTTCTCTGCCACGTGCCACTCTCCCTTGGAGCCAGCTGAATATGAATTGAAACCTCCACTGACTGTGAGCTAAATAAAAATATCCTTCCTTCATTTTGGGTGTAAGGTGTTTGTCCCATCAATGAGAGAGGAGTAATTGAGACAGAGCTTGTCTCAAATAAGCGGGTTTTTGCTGTGACTACCTTACCATGTTGTTCAAGAGATTTTGGGAATGGCTCATGGCAAGAGATAGGAAAGGTTCAGAGATGTCACCTGAAAGAGAACCACTGGAATACCTTCATTGTTCTGTATGGAGATTCTGGTCAGAGTGCAGAGGACCAGAAGGCTGATATAAATCTTGCCTGTGAAGACAAGAAATATCCCCAGGCTGGGGATATTTGTGCTGGGAAAAAGGACTGTATTGGTTGTTGTGTTCTGGATATGTTATAGTTTTGCAGAATGTCTGAATTTTGAACATGTCCAGAGACTTTGCCTGAGACTGAGATTAAGCATGGTGGACTGATTAATCTTCCAAAAGAAATTTCAAAGCATCAAATATTGAGGCAGTGGCCTGGCTATTGTTGGGAGCTTTTTGTCAGATTTATGTTGAGAATCAAGAGCAAAGAGCCCTGAAGGATGGTTTAAATTGTTGTGAGTTTGGCCATAAAGGAATATCCAATGATGCTGTGGACTGCAAAGATAGAGCTGAAAGGGTCTCCTCTGCTGGGAAGGAACAAGAGAACAGAAAGGCTGCCTGAGGATGTCACAGGAGGTGGCAGGTCTTTACTCTTGGTAGCCTCAGAATTGCATGAGTGAAGGACTTTGCCTTGGGAAAGAAGCCACTGAGCCTCATGTTCCAGAATGGGAATGGTGGCCACACCAGTTTCCAGAATGGTGCAGACATGGAGAACATATTCCTCAGAATCAGGTCTGAGTGCTCAGTGATCCAGGCACTGACCCCCACAGCCAAGAGAGAAGGAAGCCTGGTGACTGCTCCAGCTGGCAACAGATCTTTATATCATCCACATGGCATTGGTTTTAGGCACTTTCAGCATGCAGAAGTTCTGAGGTTAAGAAAGCTTCCACCTAGATTTCCGAATAAGTCCTGGGAGGCCAGGCAGTGTGCTCCTGAAAGGCCAGTATGTAAAGCTGTGAGTGAAAAGCCCATTCAGTGGAAACCCCAGAAGTTTGGAAAAGCCAGGAACGTGGATCATCTAAGGGAAACATTGAGGAGGAAAAAAGGCCAGCATAAGATAGAAGCCATGGGCCCTTCCACCAAGAGTGCTGTAGGGACAAAGCCACAGGGAGTGTACAACTTGCCACAGATTGCTTGGGATGTTCCACATGGAGCTGCAGGACTTAACATTTGTTCTTCTGGATTTTTGCTTTGGTCCCAGTGTTTTGTATCCTGCTGTGTGAACCTTTTGGAATGGTATTATTTTATGCCACTGAGTGACTGAAGTGTTTAACTTTTCATTTGTACAGGGGCTGATAGCAGTGAATTTGCTTTTAATCTTGGAGGAGACTTAGGAATTGGACATTTCAGCAATGCTGATACTGTTAGGACTTTGGCAACTCTTAACAATGGACTAAAATGCATTGCATAAAGGAATATTCATGATTCTTTGGCAGTCCAGGGGTAGAATGTTATGGTTTGTGTCTAGCTGTCTCCCCAAAGCCTCATGCAGTCACGGGCTGCTTCTGGAGTTTGGGATGGATTACTGTGGTACACATGCCCCGGGACAGTTAATTTGCATTACAATGTCAGGAGGGGAGAGAGCCTAGGTTGCTGCCTGAGCTGCTGCCCTTCCCTTTGCTCTCTGTTCTTTGTGGTCACCATGAAAATTTGTTCTCTGCCATATTTCACTCTGCTTTGGAGCCAGCTGAGTATGGACTGAAACTTCCAGTGACTATGAGCTAAATAAGCATTTTTTTTTTTTTCATTTTGGATGTCAGGTATTTGTCCCAGCAATGTGAAAAGTATAACTGAGAAGGAGGTCTGTAACTCATCTCTTTGGTTTCTTTTCTCATTTATTACTGTACCTTCATTCTTTTCAAAATAATGGTAACACTATTCCATGTTTGTAGATACATAATTTTTGTTACTCTTTTTGTGATGAGTTATTGTAAAGCTCACTGTTTTAAGATGCATGATCCACTGACATTTTAGCATTTTCACAAGCTTGTCCATCATCACTAATACTTAATATCAGAGTAATTTCATCAAAACTCTGGGCGGTTGGTAGTCACCTTCCATCTACTTCTCCTGTGAGACCCTGGAAACAATTACAGTACTTTCTAATTCTATGTGTTTGCTTATTGAGAATCTCTCCCATAAATGAAAACACACAATTGTGGCCTCACTTTGTTTACTTTTGTCTACTTAGAAAAATACTGTCAAGGATTATCTATGCTGTAACATTTTTCAGTATTTTATTAATTTAATAGCCAAAGAATATTTCCATAGTGTGGCTGTACCACCATTTTCTCATCCATTTAGTGCCTGGACACTGAAATGATTGTGTTTCTTCGGCTATGTATGATCAATAATACTACTATTAATACTATTTCTACCTTTCTGGTGTGGACTCATGTCTTCTTTCCTTTTGAGTGTGTACCTACAAGGTAGACTGTGTAGAAGTAGACATAGATCTTACTTTTTGATGAACTGTCAATTTATTTGCCAAGTGGCCACTAGATTTTACATTCTCACCAGAAGTTTAAGAAAGTTTCAGTTTTCCAATTGCTCATCTACACTTATTTTTGCCTGCATTTTTGTTAATAGATGTCACTTCAGACAGAAATTGATGTCACTCTATGGTTTTTGACTTGTGCTTATCTAATACCAATTCTACCAAATACATTTTCATATCTTTATTATCCATTTGTACATCTTCTTTGGAGAAAAGCTTATTTAAATCTTTTGCAGATTCCTTTTTATCTTTTTACTGTTCAGTTGTAAGATGTTTTTGTAGCATATAAATGCAAACCCCTTATTACATAAGTTATTTGCAAGTTTTCTCTATTTTGTGTATTTTCTTTCCTTTGTACCACCTTTTGGAGTACAGCTGTTTAAATTTTGATGAAGTTCAGTTTCTCCATGTTTTTCTTGTACTGATTTTTAGTGTCTTAGCTAAAAGGTCATTTCTTTCTCCAAGGATATGATTTATATTGGTGATTCCTTCTAAGAGCTTTGAACTGTGAGTTCTTACATGTAAGTAGTACCTTAGCCCATATTGAGCATTTTGTATGTTTTGCTTTGTGTGTGAAGCAGGTAGTGGTAAAACTCATGTGGAAACCCACTCGCTGTAGCACCCATTCATTGATGTAGCATGGTCTTTATCACCCCCATCAGCAGTAATAATCTAGGTCTGCTTGGCATTTAAACATTCCATTAAAATATTAGATTATATATTTTAAAATTTACTTGGAAATCTAGGAATGTTAAAATCCACTTTAGTTACAGGCATTCATTAAAATTACCTTCTCTTACCTCTTTTCTTTGTAATCAGTATAACAGAAATAATGCTGGCCATTACTTTTTATATTATGTCTTTTCTTTCTTTCATCTCAGAGCATTCCAGCATGAATCATAGATGTTTGCAAGCAGCTTCCCAGCATAATGCTCCATCTGGTACAGTCATCTCCACCTGCTTAACCCTTTCTGTCACTGGGGCAGTGTACCTCATTGGGTCATGGTGAGGGTCTGCCACCAGGCTAATCTGAATTCAGACTCTAGCTTGTTTCCAATCTGGCCTGCATGTCACGTATCCTGCAAGTCCAAGTGAAGGCTTCCTCATCCATAGAAGGTGAAACACGCAGGAGCCTTTCTCAGGAGGCTTTCTGTGTACTCAGTGTGAGAACTGCACAGAGCTCCGGAGCTTCCTCCTGATGCATGAGGCCTCACTGCACGCTGCTTCTTCCGCTATCTAGGAAGTTCTACTCTTCTCCTATTTCACTTATAAATAATGGCAGGCACATCTATGTGAAACCCTTAAATATTTACATTTTTGCTAACTTACAACTTTTATACCTTCAATGTTTTTTTAAATTGTGGACAATGAAGACATGATGCAACAGTGAGAGGAGTTTCAGAAGCTCCATAGAGCTAGGCCTAGTGACAAACACTTGTAATTCTAGTACTCAGGAGGCTGAGGTAATAGGATTTCTGTCAATTCAAGGGCAGCCTGGGCTACATAATGAAACTGTCTCAAAAAAGAAGACAAAGAAATGAAAAACATATACAAAAGAGCTCCATAAATACCTATTATTTGGATTTGACAACTATGAACTCATGACCACCCTATTTCATCAAGATATTCAACTTTTACTCCCTTATCTTATTGTATATCAATGCAAATTTGGAGTATAATATCATACCATAGACAAATAAAATGGTAAAAAGGAAGGACTCATAAAAAATGCATGTATAAGAATATTATCATAAGGAAAATATAGTAAGTTTTTAATATTATGAAATGTACACACTTGTTCACATTTCTAATTGGTTCATTATTGGTTGGCTGGTTGAATTTTTGTAAACTAATTTCAGCCTGTGTAATTTCTAGGTGTCCTCGTCCCTCACAATTACATGGACAAAACTCCACAGATTAACAAGAGAAAAACAAGCAGGTTTATTTTCTGTGCACTGTTTGTATTCCACAAGGGGAAAGTTGCACAAAGCAGTGGCTTAGCGCTGCATTAGAAATTATATTTAAGCAGAAAACAATTCATTTTAGAGAAGCGATATGACACAGGAAAGCCTCCCTAGGCTGAAGACAGAGGGAAACTGTGAAGGCAAGATTATAGGACAAACATCTAAAGTGCTGAAGATTCAGAGAACTCAACTTATTTTCTGAGAAACTTCATTTCAGAATTCAAAACATAAGAAGGTGAAAGAATAGCAGAGTATAAGTTCATTGCTGAATTTAGGTTTATATAAAATACATAATATCTAAATATTTAAAATAATTAGAACAGGAGCTTAAGGAAAGAACAATGACAGAAATTTGCTTTACTGTATATAATTATAAATGTATCCATTTAAAAATGTTGGTTCTAAATAAAATGAAATATAGTGGCTATACCCGTATCTGATGTGCCATTCATAGTATGACTACTGGCAATTAGCTTTCCTTTCAGCACATATGTAAACATTAAGTGAAAGTCCTCTGTTAATGTGGATGCAGTGACTCCAAATGCAACCCAGATGGCCCTGAAGAAAATTATTCAAGGAAAATACTTGAATCAAGCTGATGAATAACTAAAAGCATCACTGTCATAAGTGTCTGCTGCATATTTTAATAATCAGGAACACCAATATTACAACTTGCATAATAAATGCGAAAAATTTGCTCTGAACCTTTAATAAAAAGGCACCAGTATTCCCAATCTGCGAGGCAATATGCATACATATGCGACATTAATTTCTGGCATTATTAGACTGTCACAGAATTTTCACAAGGTGCAACAAATTTGCAATTGAATTAGGAACCAAAGCCAAGTTTGATTATGTTCTAGGTGCCACAAACTCAATCCAGATTTCACAAGGAATTAAGAACATTCCACACATGACAGAAAATTCATTATGTCAGTACAGAACTCTCTTTACTTTGCTGTTTTTACGGCAGAGGTTTGCTGCCACATCTAAGATATTTTGCTTTACAAAGACTATTTCTTTACAACCTGATATAGCAAAGAGACAAAAGTTAAAGTGAGCTCCAGGGTGACCTTGAGCCCTCCACTATGGGAGGCTGGTGTGCTGTAGTTGGGATAGGTCTAGTTTAAATTCTCTTCTAGCACAGGAAGTTTGTGAGTTTCAGTCGCTAAACAGTTCTCATATGTGCTTTATATGCATCTCATTCATCCTCTTGGAGACACTGAGGAGGCAGATCTTATGCATTTCATTAATTAGAAGGGAGAACAGGCCCTGTAGCTTTCATGGCATGGCCTTGTCCACACTGCCTGTATGAAATCGAAAGACTTAAGAGCTAGTGATAATTCTTGCCATTCTACAACCATAGGACCAATGTGATCACAGAGCAAGAGCATTCTACAAAGTGGGTTTGTTGATTGGCAGTGTTCTGGTAGCTGAATTTTCTGTTCTTGTCAATCGTTCAGTGCTGTATGATGCTGACAGAATGCCATCCAGTACCCTGGCTGTAGAAGTTCTTTGCCAGTTCTGCTATCTATTGGGATTGAGCAGCCATGCCTATATGTAGGCTAACTGAGTCTTGGATTGGGTACTGTGCCATCTGTAGTCTTTCATCAGTTCTTTCTACTCTGTTTCCACTAGTCCTCATATTTTGCCCAATACCACTGAGAAGATCTGTCCCCCCTCTCCATGTCCTATTCAAAGCAGCTTAGCAACCACTGGCCGGTCTCCTAAAACACTAGATAAATGCGAATCAGAAGTGGAAGGCTGCCTGTTTTGACTCTAAGTTGGTCCTAGTAAAATTTGTATACATATTTCACTGGAGGCAGTCACATTTATTCAGCTTCTCAAAAAATTAGCCTGGCACATAGGAATCATTTTACACATGCATGTGAAACTAAATATAAACTTCAGAGGGCAAACCTGGGCAACTGTGTTCAAAGTTTGGGAGCCTTAATTTTCTTGTTTGTCAATAAGAATATTTCATGCTACTATTTCAAAATTGTTGTCACGGACATCCCAAGGAAGTCATGTGAAAGCCCTTGCATAGGACCTTGTATGCAAGAAAAAACACACACAATGTCATGGTCACCTACAGCACCTGAGTCACCACATCGATGTGTCCCTCTTTTCTCTTTCAGAGGTTTCAGCTGTGTTTGAGGCTGGCATGGCTGTTACTTATGTGCTTCAGGAGCCCTACCCTGTGACCAAGAACACGAGCCTGTCTTCTTCGGCTATTTACACAGACACAGCCCCGTCCAAGGAGAGCATAGCGCTCAGCTTCGTGACAGGCCAGGCACCCAGCCTCTTGCTCTTCCTCAACTCTACTTCTCAACACTTTCTGGCTGTGCTGCTTTGCAAGAATGGTGAGTAACAAGGGCCAGCCAAGTAGCTCAGCGGATTAAAGCACCTGCTTAGGCAGATGCAGGATCCAGTGGTTCGATCCCTGACTGTGGTGCTGGCGCTGCCCCCCCCCTGGGGTGCACTGAGACAGCAATTGAGATTCCGTGTGGTGATGCACACCTGTAACCCCAGCTGGTGGGAGGCTGAAAACAGGTGATCACTACAAGTCTGATCTATGTAGTAAGACCCTTAGAGCCTGTACTAAAATACAAAAAAATAAAAAGGAATGGTGAGTACTGATGGCTGAGGTGAGGTGGGTATCAGCCCACCTGGGGGGGGGGCAGTGATTGCTCTTCAGAATGCTGCATAATTTTAATCTCTAATGTGCCCACTTGGGTAGCTTATTTCCAGGTTCCCAGCTAAACCCTTGGCTATGCTCTACCTTTATGAGCTACATATGGCAATCAGGCCCAGTGTCAACTCAATGTTGAGGTGTCAGATACATTGCCTTTAATTTGCCCTAACCATGTAGTATTAATCCTTTATTATTTATTCCACGCTGGAATCCATTATGTGTAATGGAGATCAGAGCAATATCTGAAATTCAGAAGGACACTTGTCACATCTGTCCTGTCGTCTTTGCTGCAGCCCTCTTCACTGAGGGCTGTTAAAACACCCGGCATAAGTGTGAGCCTTATTAATAGATGTCTGTGTCTAGGTTTTACATAGAGGCAGTCTGTGTAAGTCATGACCTCCTGAAATAAGGATACTTGACTCTGGGAATCAAATTGTTTTTGAAGACTGTTTAAAATGATGACAGGCTTGCAATCTGCAGCATTTGCTATTCTGAAGCAGTGAGTTTTGGAGTAGGTTATTTGGCAAGACAAATTATCAAATAATTTGTGATTTAAATTTTTGTATTGTCTTCCCTTTCACACTCTTTCCAACATGATATAAAATTCACAAACACTTAGAGGGAATTTTCCAGAATACTAAATAAATGGACTGAATTATGTTTCAAGGCTATAACAGTTTTTGTGTTTCTCGAATAATGATTTCCTCAATATTAGAGTGTTTGAAAAAGAGATGCAATTTGTCAGATTTTAGAGTGTCTAATAAAATCAAGCTCCCATGATTAAATTATCCATGATTAATTCAAGAAAAAGCTGAGAATCAGACTTAGGAGGACAAAATGGGATGTGAGACATTTAATGTAATAAAGGGGCAAATGAATTTTATACGAAGAAAGTGGCAGCTCATGGGTACACTGGCTGTAAAAGAAGCCAGTCGTCCTCCCCACCTGCCTTTATAGCACCCTGAAAAGATGATGACTTGATACAGCTGTGGTAGAGGACACTGGGAAATCCCCTTTCTGTGAGTTGGCACAATTGCTTGAACAGGCACTAGAGTTCAGACTGGGAAGTTTCTGCTGCAGGTCCTCTGAGAACACTCTCCTGTGAGCAAGAATGTGCCCTTGCATCTGCCAACATCACCACCAATCTCTGAGCCTTTGGTCAGTTTTGCCCAATCCACATGGAGAAGCTTCATGTCACAACAGGACACAAACACAGGGATATTGATACAGGGAAGTAAAAGTCCCAACCTGACGTGGATGAGTTCATGTTCTCTAAAACCGAAGAATGAATTTTAGGAAAAAACGGAGGTTGAGGATAAAACTTTATTGGAAAGAAAAGCTTCTGTTGGAAGAGGACAGAAAGGGGACCTGAGTGGGTTGCCCAAGAAAGCTGTCTCTTTCAGGGACTTTGATAGGGTAAAATCATGCAGGACTAATGTAGAGAAGAGGTCTGTCTAGCTTAGGCAGAGGTGGAGTGGGACAAAACTATGGTCAACCAATGGGATTGCAAGCACCATTGTTCAGGTAAAATTGATTAGGCCCAGGATCAAATGGGGAAGCAAGTCACACAGTAAGTAGGCATGAATATGGGACGGGGTCTCTTCCCTTTGGGGGTTGGGCTAGTGACTCACTTGGGTCTTTTCAGGTGATTGCCACCTATTTAGAATATCAATCCCAGGTGCTACTCTTTTTAACATTTGTTTAGCCTTTAGGTCTGGTTCACAGCAGGAGCCTTGGTCCCTCCCAGAGTTGCAGATATCTTGTTTCCTGTATTATCTCTTTCTAGAGCCTGGCCCTACCTGACTGCCTAAAAATATTTCTATCTAACTCTACTGTCTGCAACAATATGACATACACAGAGCACTTTCTAGAACTGGAAGCAAACTGTTTTTCTACTTTTTCTTTAATTTCTGTCTTGCAGCTCATATTTCTGATTTCTGGCCACGGGGATGTTTGAAAAGGACATTGTATTGGATCCTAAATGTAGAATGGGAACTGGAAAGCCTGTGGATTGAATCGGGTCTGCAGAACAGTAATGATATTGAGTCCATATGGTGTAATGGGCATCCTTTATTGTAAGAGCAACAGGGGGAGCAATGAGCCAGAGAGAGTGAAAGAGGGAGAGGAAAGGAGAGAGAGACACACACAGACACACACAGAGACACACAGACACACAGACAGACACAGAAACACACAGACAGAGAGAACAAGAAAGGGACAGAGTCTGAGAGACACACAGAAAGAGGAAAGAGAGAAGAGGAAGAAGGAGAAGGAGGAGGGAGATGAAGAAAGAAATAGGATGAAGAAGATAGGGAGCAGGAGGAGGAGAGGAAGGAAGAGACAGGAAGGAAGAAAAAGAAAAGCAAGAGAGGAAGGAAAGAAAATTAAGAAAAGACTGGTGATGCCAGACCTAAGACACCTGCCTTTGAAGAGTATTCAAGAGAGAAAACAAATATTTTGAGCCACTTAATCACCTATTTACCAGCAGACCTTCATATGATTGTCATAAGAACCACTGCACCAACATGTTATGACTGAACTTCACCCCTTAATGATGACCCTGGCTGGCCACACTCAAGTGTGTCAGGGTCAACAGGACAATGAGGACCAGAGAAGGAATTTGAGGTGTGAGGGACAGGGAGCCAGGTCTCTTGATAATTACTTCAGCACTCTCCCTTCTAAATCAGATTATCCTGTTAGGATATTGTTGGGTCACATTGACTCTGTAGGGCAGAAAGTTATCAGATGTCCCCAGGGTGTCCTGGGGTATTGTTCCCAGGCACATTTATACCTGTCAGGCCTCGCCTGTGAAAGCTTGACTGCCTTGAACAGAGGCCATGCATAACTGGAAACTCTATACCTAATTATTCCATGAAACCCACACTGCACTTAATTCTCTGTCAGTGGTATTAATATACCCTATTGCCCAAGTTTTTTATAGCTATACAAATGGGAACATATGGACACTAAGTGACTTGCTTAAAACCTTGTGGCAAGTAAGGGGTATAATCAGGATCCCTTTTTCCCAGCCTAGTGGAGTGCTTTGTGCTCTGATTCATGAGGGCCAACCTAATGGTAATATTGTTTTGAAACACACAATTCTATTTTAAAAAATAATAGTCTATCTAATTGGGAAATTTTCCTCGAATTTTCTCTTCTATTTTCATACACACAGAAGTCTACTTTACTAGATGCCCTGTTGAGTCTCATGGACATTAACATTTAAGCCCTGCTGGATACAGGAAGCTAGGTGGTGCTCGGGCCTTGATGGCTTTAACTTAGGCCTCAGGCCTCAGTCATCACCCACAGGAAACAGGAATAGTGCTGTGCTTAGCAACACAGCACCCCTGCCCACCATGTTGGGCGGTGCCAGAGGATTCTGGGACTTAGATAGAATCTTGGGTACCTCCTGCCATATCTATTAGACAGATGGGTGCTTATCCATTCTCCTCCTCTTTCTCCTTGTCTGCTTCCTCTTCTCCCTCCTTTTCCTCATCTCCCACTTTCTCCTCTTCCTCTTCTCCTTCCTCCTCCTTCTCCTTTTTCTTTTTCTTTAAGACAAAGTTTCATTATGCAATTCAGGTTAACTTTGAGCTCACTACCTCACCGAGGTACCCTCCTGGTGATGTTCCTGCCTCAGACTGCCAAGTGCTGGGGTATAGATGAGCACCCCAAGCCAGGCTCATTCATTCTCTCACAAACTCTCTGGATCTTCTCTAGGTCTGGCTGCATAGTGTGCAGCAGGATCATGGAGATCAGAAAAGATAAGCAGTATAGGGTTTGCCTCTAGGTGATAAGAAAAAAGACTTAGACACTGCCATCAACTTCCTTAAAGGAAACCTAGGCAGAGCAGGAAATTGCAGTATCCTGATTTCTAAAGCAATCTAACGAGAAGGAAGATTTTGGCTGTTAGAATAAATTTTCTAATTCTGGATTTGGGATATGAGAAAATTACTTGGAACAGTAATATGTTCCTTGTCATCACAGATCTTTGGATAATAACTAAGTGACTATTTGTTGGAGAAGTAATGATAATTCCAATCACAAAGGAGAAAGCAAAAGAATAACCTCTCTGAGTTGCTTCTCAGGTGTCAGGGTTTGAGATTCTTGTGTAGTCTCCCCTGAATATTTCTCTCTGTTATGGTTTCATTTGAAGGCTTTGAAATGTTGCCTCAGGAATTAGAAGTGGATGTCTTTGCAGCGTGCTCCCCATACGCTCCCGGTGCTAAGCCACTGACCCTTTAGGTATCGGGATCATAGGTGGAGAGAGGACCCTGGCAAGTGAGGAGCAAGGAATATTTCTAATGTACCTTGGAAACACCAAAATGAAAAATGTACCACTGATAACACTACTGGAAAGTCAAAATATTGACAGTGTGAATAAAGATAAGGTGAGCAACAATATTAAAAGGTTACCTGAAAAAGGTCTTTAAGTCAGAGAGTTTGAATTGAGATTGAGTCACACTTCTGGGAGGCAGAATTAAGAGTGCCATGTTACTCTAGGGTGCTTGACCTTTTTTACTTTAGGGACTTTTGGGAATCTGCTAGGAGTTGTGATGAGAGGCCATTTTTCCTTTTCACTCACAGGCCAAAACCAACTGCCATAGTAAACTTGTATGGAACAGCCCTAATTCCAGCATGGCGGGGGAAGAATTAGGTGGATAAATTGTGTAAACATGGAACAAAGTTGTATATTTGCATATTTCTTTAACGTACTTGGCCATGCCAGAAGAGAGAGCATGAGTATGAGTCAGTGTCATGCTTCAACCTTCCCTGGCAGGGGTTGGGTTTAGAAGATCTGCAGATCTCTGCCCTTTACCATTATTACCATTATTACTCCAACTCATGACTTATTTACATTAAGCTGCTACTGTGTTTTCAAGTGAAAACAAGCTCTTCCTATATTTATAAGAAACAGACTGTAATGTTGAGGTGGAAGAACAGAAGCAGGAAGGGAGGCATTTGGAGGTCCCGGAGTCCTCAGGGGAGACAGGCCACTGGGGTTCATAGTCTGATGTCTAAGGCACAGGCAACTTCTCAAGGACTTGGAAGACAAAAAAGAAGAGGCTTTTGAAAAAGGAGACAAGCTAGGAACAGAATGAGGGTGTGCTGGGTGTACTGGATCTTACAGCATTGTACTGGATCAGAACTCCATATGACCAAGGAGTTCCCTTGCAGACTTGACATTTGAACTATTCACGTGGTACAGTAGCTCCTTTGTGTCATGTTCTTTTTGACATACAGCAGAAATAGAGAAGACCCTGCCCTGCCTTAAGGAATTTAGCCTTGGAAACAAGTCTTAGCTAAGGGAACCACATGTCCTGGACACTAAGTGCATAGATGCTAGGTGCAGGTTGGCAGCCGGGCAGGCAGATCCTTCATGCAGGTGTATGCCGAGGAAGCAGAGGTGGCTGATTCTCCCCAGTAGGACAAGTCAGAAGAGGCTTCCTAGAAAGGGTGACCCTAGAACAACAAAATATCTGTTCTCTAGACTGATATATTGTAATATATCAGTTTCTTTGTTCCTCATTTTACCATTTTTATTTTCATTGCAGATATATATAATTAGGAATGATATAGCATCACCCTATATTGTATATTTTTTAAATCAGGTACTTTCATTTTTTAATCATTAAGCCACTCTGAGGCCATCAGTTAATTGTGAAATTGTTTCAACGCAAAACCCAGACAGGAGCCAGCTCACATTCCCTGGTGCTTGTTCAGTGCTCAGCAGCACTGAGTGCTCCTCTGTCTCTGCTTCAGCATTTGTTTTTTCTCCGTCTCTTGAAACATAGACATTCAGAAGATTTTCTTTCCTTCCTTCTTTCTCTCTCTCTCTCTCTTTCTTTTTGTATTTTTTAGTGGAGGGTCGACAGGAACTCACTGCATAGATCAGACTTGTAGTGATCCTCCTGTTTTCAGCCTCCCAAGCACTGGGATCAAAGGTTCACACCACCACACTCAATCTCAATCACCATCTCAGCATGCCCCGGGGGCAGGGCCAGGGCCAGTACAGCAGGCCTGGGGATCCAACTAGGCCACTGCACTCTGCCTAAGCATGAGCTTTAGTCCACTGAGCTATCTGGCCGGCCCCTCCATGCATTTCTGACTGTGCACACCTTGAGGGGAATAATCATGCACAGAGATACTTCATATCTGAACAAATTCAAGGGATCCCAGTGTAAGGAAGAAGAAGTGTCTTCAAAGTATGAAATCCAGCAGAGCTATCAAGGGCTGACTTTTACGTAGGTCAGTCCACCCTCCCTGCTTTCTCATGTCCTACCCTGCCTTTTTGGCCACAGGCATGTTTGCGTACTGTGGATAGCAACAGTCATGGGGAGTTGACAGGAGCAGCCCTTGGGCGGCTCTTCCTTGGATTTCCTGGGCTCTGCCCTCTCCTTTCTCTGTACCTGCATCATGCACAGTTTGCTCATTTTGAGTCAGTAATTCCCTAATGTCTACAGAGTCCTCCTAAATTGGTCAGATGTTTAATCACTGTGTGCTTTCCTACAATCTCTCAAGCCCTTCTACCACCATCTGTTTCACAGTAGCATCCCTGTGACACACTGGCCACTAGAGGGTGGACAGGAGGCCTCTCCTCACCACTCAGATTCAGCATCACATAGTCAAGAGTGCCAACTGAAGGGTCTGAGTGGGGCCATTGAGGCACATTGAGTAGAATTGGGTCTCAATAATATTTCCTGCTTCTTTATTATTGTCAAGAAGGATGCTTTAATTTTGTGGGGTACCATAAGTGTTTATGTTGTGTGAACTTTGAAGTTCAGAAGTTTCAGTAGCTCAGCAGTTCTGCATGCTAGGATATAAAGGACAGGACCTAGGGCTGCTGTCCACACTACAGGTTGTTGTGATGTTGATTTCCTGTGCCTACTTTCGAGGTTTAGAAGTATGTGACTCAGCAGGGGGCTAACATCCTCACTTTATAAATATCCTGAGCCTGTGCAAAAGGAGGGCACAGAGATGGTATGAGTCTGCATACAAAATAAGGGAGAAGAAGGGCCTGCTTTTCCCATTTTGGCTCCTGTTGCTTTTACTCTATTCTGCCACCATGAACTGTTGCCCCTCTGCTATACCACATGCTTCGGAGCCAGCTGATTATACAATGAAACCTCTACAAACTGTGAGATAGATAAACTTTTCCAACTTTAACTTTGGGTGTTGGGAATTTTGTCTCAGGAACAAGAGAAAGGAAATGAAGGCAGAGACCAGTAAGTCTTTGAAGATCGCTCTAGATAGAAATTTCCTCCTATTTCGATGGAGCTTTATTTGGAGTAAGGAAATAGTATGCTCAAGTAAGATAATAAAGTTGGAGAGCTGATTCAAAAGTGTTCTTCTACCTTGAGATACAAAAGAAGGTGCCAAGTGATAACAGAAAGACGAGCAACAGGTGCAAGCCGGGAGGACAGTGTTTACCAGTAATAGCGATCACCTTCATGGACCTCTTGGCCTTGGATCTCCAGCTGCCCAAACTGAGACAAAATAGTTTTCAACAATTTAGTCTCTCCAAATTTTAAAAATACCCAAATTGATTTGTATTGCAAGGAAAATATGCAAAAAATTTTCTCATTTATAATAATAGTAATGCAAATTATTCACATACTTGTACTATCAGAGAATGAATATAAAAGCAAAGATTCAGGACATTTGGAATTAAAATTTAGCAAAAAGAAAATACAAAAATTTCCCAAGGCCCAGAGGCTGAGCCAAATGCTTCTTTATGGAACCATACACATAAGATCTGCATATTGGCTGGCTGTCGTGGGACCATGCTTTGGATTTTACTGTATGCAAGCATGAAAGTAATGCCTTTTAAGAATGACTTTCTTTAGTGCCTAGTGATACAGAGAGAGAGAGAGAGAGAGAGAGAGAGAGAGAGAGAGAGAGAGAGCAAAACCTGGGGAACAGAGTATAAGTCCACAACTAATGAGGTGTCCTGCTCACTGCAAGATCAGATTTTGCACAATCAGGTTGGGAAGATGTTATCTAATGTTGGAAAATCTTGACCCCAACCCCAAATCTCCTGTAGAGCTAGCTGAACAGCCTATACTGACATCAAGGAAAAATCAAGCAGGGCAATAGCAGTTATTGAATCAACTATCTCCATTCCTACAAAAATATCAAAATACAATGAACTCTACCAACATCTTTGTCATGCCTATTGCCATGGTTCCTTAGACATGCCACAACAAATATCACAGCCTGATTGACTTAGCAATGGCGATTCCCTTTTTTTTTTTTTTTTTTTTTTTTTGGTGGAACTGGGGATTGAACTCAGGCTCTTGTGTTTGACAGGGAAGCGTTTATTCCACTGAGCTATCTGCCCACCCCCCGAAGAATGGCAATTCCTTTTCTCATAAATTTTGGAGATTGGTGGTCCAAAATCAAAGTGCATCTGGGGTTGCAGGTTTCTCCCGTTGGTTTCAGCATCTTTTCTCTAAGTGCTTACATGGAAGACTGGGATAGGAGAAAAATGAAAGAGGGCATGCCCTAAATTCTTATAGTGACACTCCTTAAAAGCCAGTGCACTGTAATTCTCCTTTTAGAGACTGCTCTCCAGGTACAGTCACACTGGAAATGATGAACTTGGGGGAGGCGCACAGTCCTTAGCACCTACCATGTGCTGCGTGTTCCTTGTGTGGTCACAGTAGAAGAATGAGCATGGTCTCATTGGCTGAAGGGAAATTCTTGAACCATGTATGATTCATCTTCATACTATCAGTGTTACCCAAGTATCTGAGCACATCAATCATTTTTTGACTGAATAACCTTTGGAATCCGAGAGAAGAAGACCTATAGCTAGCAAATGTGAAATATCTCACAGCATCCAGGAAGAGGCTTAGTAGCAGAACACAGTAGATTAGCTTCTTAATGGGCATTAGTAAGCATGGACAGGAGAATAAAGAGTGAAGGAAGATAGTTTTTTGGCTTTTCACTTGGAAAGTACTGGAGATAATGTTTAAGGCAGTGTTTTCCCCCAAACATGGAGCAAATTGATACATATTCATACAGGAAAGACTCCTTGTGTGTAGAGGCAGTCACATTCCTGAGAGGACTTAGTGGAGGCCATATACCACACTCCCAAGAAGGTGACATGTGTGGTCATTTGTGGACAGAGAATTGAGTATGTGGAAAGTATATTTTGGATCAGCTAAAGTGAGTCAGTCACAGTTACTTAGTCATTTCAGCTAATTCCTTTTAAAGTTTCTTGGATTCCCTATCTGAAAAAAAAAGAAGAGAACCTTGAAGGTGTGTTCAGAATGATTGAAAGCTCTCTTCCCCCATAAAGTGATTAATTTGTTCCCAGATCTGTCATCATTGTGGTCCCCAGCTTCCTAGGACCTCAGTGGCTCCATGCTGGGGGGAGAGGGCAGCGCTTTTCAGAACAGCACAAATCCTTAGGTGGGGAAATTGGGTGGGAACATAAACTACTGGGTAGGAGTGCTAACATTGCCCCTAGGGATGTTGCTGGGTTTCCAATCGGCCACCTGTGTGGTAAATGAGAAAGACAGGGCTGTTTGTGTAGTGAGTCTCTGTGGAGTTGTCATTCTGTGGCTTCACTTGCCACTTCACACTGAAACCTTTGGTGTCTTCTCACATTGTATTTTCCTAGTTTAAACAACTCTCAAGAAATTCTCTAAAATTCAAGCCAGTGTTTTTCAACAAGACTAGTTGCTTACAAGTATAGTGTGAGAATCAAGATCAAGATAACTACCATTGCCCTTCCCGTGCTGTCTTGCTTAGAAAAAGAGGGAAAAAAATACTGGAAATGCATCGGTGTCTTCATCTGCAAATTAGGCACAGTGGTGTTGGTCAAGGGTCCTCAGCAGGACCTTTGGGTTGTCTAGATTTGGGAATTGAATATTTAACTTTTGGACTTGAACTCCAACTAGAGGTTTAAGGATTAACACCAGAGTTGGAGTCTGCAAAAGAAGCTTTCATTAGAGAAAATACTTTTTTAATTCTGCTTTATCCCCATCTGACCTGTAAGTACTTATATACTGAGATCTAAAGGAATTTCAGCACAAAGCTCAAGCTCAGACTTACCTAATGCTTCATGCCATTAATTTTCTTTTCACAGCAAGTAGGCCTAAGTGATTATTGTTTCTCCTAAATCAAATGAAATGTTTGTTTCCACTGTAATAAGTAGCTTGATTTCTTGATTTTTGAGAAGCACCAGGTCTTTTCCTCTAAAGCTGCGATGATGAGACAAACGATAGTTCTCAAAATTTACAGTCCAGCACAAATTCCTTGCATCACACAAAGGACACTTTCCTTGGTCTCTTGGTTATAGAACAAGGAGCTAATATGGTTATACAGTGAATAATGATGCTTTGTCTGATGATAGACTACATGTACACCAGCGACTCCATAAATTAAAATGGACCTGGAAGCACCCCATAACCAAATGTGTTATACTCTATCCTTTCGATATTTCATGATTTTCAATGATTAATTTATTCAGTGTACTTGGTACAGGGTTTCACTATGCATCTCCGGCTCAGCGATCCTCTTGCTTTCAGCCTCCCCAGCTCTGGGGTTGCTGGTGTGCACCAACAGACCTGGACTCCATGGCCAGCTCAGTGCTCCTAGGGGCAGAGCCTGCATGACATGTGGTGCTAGAGATGGAAAGCCGGTCCCTTCACTTGCCTAAGCAGGTGCTCAGTCTGCTGAGCTATCTCGCCAAACATAATTTAGACATGTTTAGGTATATGTACTTTCCCTTGGGTTACAACTGTTTAGTGCAGTAACAAACTGCCTACACTGCTCAGTACAGTAACAAGCCATATGGCATTGCAATCTGGGCACAATAGATGGTACCATATACCCCAGGTATATGCAGGTGACATCATCTGGATTTGACTAAGAAAGACATGTGCAACTGTTCTTAAAAGGTGCGGTATGTCAAGCCACATTTATCACTCTACATACATTAATTCATTTCATTCTCATAAAGTGCAAACAAGTCAATGCCAGGATGCTGCATCATGCAGATGGGAGCCACACAAGTCAGGTGACCTGTCCAACACTGCAGAGAGGTCAGCGTGCTGCCCAGGCCGTGCTGCATCCAGCTCGGGGTCTGGCCTGCAACCCCATTTGCTGTGTTCCTTGCCTGCATGTGTTGTGTGCTCCTTCCTAGATCCAGACGGCTTTTTCAGGTGTTTACTGAGCCTTCTTGGAGCTTGTGCTGTCAGGGATGATGAATGTGCTCCCAGCAGCCCCCCCCCCACACACAGTGCTTTGCTTATTTTAATTAAAAGATGGGCCTGGAAGGAATGATGGGGTGATTCACACACTTCACTGGCACATTTAGCAATGCACTGCCAGTAAAATTTTTACTACATCCCTCTTTATATAACATAGTGGTGCACATCAAAGCATACCAGGCCACTCACTGAGAGGGGAATTCTTTACAGGTTTCAGTTCCTGTGATGCAAGTTTAGAGTATAACTGGAGTCCGATGTCTCAGAATACCCAGCTAAATTGGATGAACACCACCAACTATAATGCTAAAGTGGAACAGTGTGCAGACATGAATGCATTTTCTCAGAACAAGTGATTTTAAAGTTAATAATAGGACTGGCCAAATAGCTCAGTGGATTAAAGCACCTGCAAGCAGGCACAGGGGTCAGGGGCTCGATTCTTGTGTCTGCCATGCCAGCCCCCAGGGCACAGTGAGACAGCAATTGAGACTGGGCATGGTGGTGAGAGCCTCTAGTCCCAGCTCTCAGGAGACTGTAAACAGGCAGATCACTATGAGTCCAATCTAGTTGTGAGATCCTGAACACCCTGTAGACCCTTCCCTAAAATACAAAAATAAATAAATCCAAAGTTAATGATAAAGCTTAGCAGAATTCACATTGTTCCAAATATTCACACGTAATAAATGTATACTCTCATTCAAACATGAAGGTGTGTTAGCTTTCCCTTTCTGAATGCCTCTAAAGTGACACAGAACCATTTCTGAAACTTAAAATATTGAAAACTTAAACAACAAAGAGAAAGGGGAAAAGCATGGGGCAGGCAAGAGAACTTGTGCTGTGCTGAAAAGCTGGAGAGCAGGTGGAGGAGAGCTGCTCCCCCAAGCCACGCCCAAGATGTGCCAGTGGAGCATGACCCAAGAGGCTGGGCCTTGGCTGCTTTGCAGAACCTAGAGGCTGAGCTGGAAAAAAAGTAGGGAGAAGCTGGAGGACACGCACTCAGGGCACTGTCTCATTAGAGTTCCCCATTTTGCTGTTGAGGCAGATAAGCAAATTTCTTTCACATCTTCAAACACTCTCCAGCATGTAGAAACTAAAGCAGAGACTGCTCAGCTCTGAAGGCAAGTTGCACATGAAGAGCTAAAGTAGAAATGAAATGGCTAATTTGCACACTGAGTTGTGAGATTCCCACCCTTACATTTCTGCCTTGTTATCAGCGCTCTAACAAAGAGACCTCTCCATTCTCCACATGGGAGGTGACGTTCTTGAACAGAGGACTTGAACAGCCTTATGGAAAATACATGTCACAACAAGAAATTTAGAGATGCTATCATTAAAAAGGACAGTGTTACCACAAGGTCACCTGCCTATGAAGACTACATGGTGACAGGTTCAGCTGCTGCACTTACAGCATTGAATCTTACTTATACTGTCCTGGTCACTAAGGAGAACAAAGAACACAGGCTATCTGATGCTGCGATAGGGCCTCCACAGTGAAAAATAAAGAGCGAAGCAAGCAAACAAGCCAAAATACTTGCAGAAAATAGGAATAATCAAGGATCCTGGAAATCTAAATGAGTCTAGAGAGTTTTGAGAATATTACAATCTGCATAATAAAAACATTTGTTCTTAAAAATGAAACTAGAAGGTAATATGAGTAGAGTCTTGGCAATGTGATAGTGAAAGTTCTTAAAAAAATAATATCTACAAGTCAGAAGGAAAAGTTGGAAAACTCTCCCAAGTAGTCAAACAGAACTTCAAAACACAAGCAATACAAAAACACTAAAGAAAATCATAGTGCTAAAATGATGTTTAATATCTCTAAGGATTTATGGGAAAAAAGGACTAGATGTAGAAGGAGGTATTAACAAAACTATAATTGAAAATACTTAGTAGAATTAATGAAGAAGAACTGAAGGGAGGTTTGCTCTCTTCTGCAATGCAGTGAGCAGATAAAGGCTTGTGAGGCTCCCAAAGTCTAAATCCTAATTCTCCTAAAGACAGAGGATTAAGAATTAGACTAGCATAAACTCCTTAACAAAAACAAATTTGCAGATAATGACAAAACATCTCTACACTTTCCCAGGACAATGATTTCAAAATGGAACTTTATGTTTAGTCAAACAATCATGTTTCAGCATACTGTCCAAGATTTCCTACCAGCCTTTATTGGGATGTCACTTGACCTAGATGTGTTATGTAATGCACAAACTACCACCCCCAGGTTAGCATCTTAAGAAAAGCAAACATTTACCACAGTTCACAATCCTGGGAGAGGCTGGTTCTGAGATTCGTTTGCCTTGCCATGCCTTTTGCTCCTGGACTCTCAGGAAGCCAAGCCCCGGCTCTGACTGTAGCAATCTGGAGGGCTCTTCAGTCTCTTGAGTTTCTGTATGTATCTTTTGGGATCCTGGCTTTTCTATACAGCTTCTCTGTGGAACACCATTCAGCTGGCTCTCCCAGAGAAAGAGGGTGGGAAGTGGGAAAAACCCAAAGAACACAGAAATGGAAGTCTTTTAGAACCTTAACTCTGAGAAGAACACGTTCTTCACCATATAGGGGGGAACTGCACAACAATTTGAAGTCCAGAAGGGATTGGAGGCACAGAAAGGAACCTCTATGTGCAGGTAATTCTTCACTTACCACTGTGAAAGGGAAAGGTAGTACCTAAATTTGATGACTAAAGAAGTATGGTATATTTAACGAAATAAAGTAAAATAACAACAGCAAAACTAACGGAATGAAAAGTAAAATCCTGTGAGGAAAAAAGCCTGAGACTGGAAAAGTTATTTTGCCATGATAAGTCTTTCTATACTGTTTAAGTTGGTAAGTGCATTATTTTGATTAAAATCAAATGTTTGAATTGAATTTACTACTATTGATTTAGGAGAAAGAAACTCCTAACCTGCTAGGGGTCTGGTATGAGTTCATGATATCTAAACTCAAAGAATGTAGTCTAGAGGCTAAGAGCAAAATATACTTATAAGGGAAAGACAGCCTCTGTCTGGGGAGAGAGAGATACAGAGAGAGAGAGAGAGAGAGAGAGAGAGAGAGAGAGAGAGAGAGAGAGCAGAGAGAGTCACCAGTGGGTTGCTGAGGACCCTGCATTGTCTAGGGATTTTTATAAAGCAAAACTATAAGCTGAGGTAGGTCCCAAGTGGAGAAAAATTGGAAATCATAGGTGAGCATGATGTGGGACAAAACTATGGTCAAACAATATGATGATGAGAATAACTTCCCAGGCAATGTTGACTGCTTCAGGATCCAGTGCGGAAGCAGAGCACATAGCAAGCAGCCACTAAACAGAACAGGAGCTCTTTCTGTTGGAGGTGGGGTCAGTGGCTGCTTTTGGCTCCTTCCAAGGGATGGATTGCTATTTTAGATATCAAACCCTGATGTTTATCGGTAGGAAGAGTGTGGGTGCATTCATTTCATCTTTTGTCTTAAGATCTGGCCCTCAACAGAGGTATTTGTTTCCCCCCAGCTGCAAGATATCTTGTCTTCTGTGCTGGTTCTTTTCATGGGCCCACCCTTATCTGACTGCCTATAATATTTCTATCCAACTTAGCTGTCTATAATACTATGATTTAAACAATGTATATAGTTTTGTTCTTAAGAAATTCTCCTCTCACAACAAATAAGTATAAACATCTAAAAGATATTGATTGGTGAAAGACACATGGCATACTACATGTGCTTTTGAATAATATCAAATCTTGATACTTTCAATGACAGAGTTTTTTAAAAAATGAATCAAGGAAGGTGTTTTCCTCAGCTGTCCATCCCTCTGTGAGAACACCTGGGTAAAACAGCTCAGGGAAGGAGGGGCTGATTCAGGGTAGGGTTTGAGAGGCTTCAGTCCACAGTGTAATGTCTCCATTGCTTTTAAGCCTGTGACTCAGCAGAAGTAAAAGGAAGCACAGGAACAGAAAGGTGCATACTTCAAGGCAGCAATAAGGGAGAGAGCCAGAAAGGAAAGGACTGGGCACCAGATCAGGCTCCAGTGTCACAACCCCACGATCCACTCCTTTTTATTAATACCATCTTCTTTTTCCTGTGTCCAATAAGGCCATAAAATTATGATCTCCATATTAGGTTAAGCCACTCATGAATTGAAAACCTTCAGGAGCCAATGACTTGCCCATCAGCTGACAAGCCAGCCTTCCACAGAAAGAGTCTTCAACAGAACATTTTGGATCCCCATCCTAACTGAGGAAGCTAAGAATCAATAATGATATAGTTGATCTGGAAAATAATAAATAGAAAAAAATTCTATTTTCTAAACAATGAGGCATAGCATGGTCTCACAATTATATGACTCAGAGCACTGTGGGTCTTTTTCAGTCTCATCTGTGGATCCCACATCCTAACACTGTGCTCGTTGTTTGGTACTAGAGACTGAACCAAGGGCCTTTGCATTGGGCTACATACCCAGCCCTCTCCATTTATTTTTTAGTGTTATAAAAACCAAAAAATATATGTATAATTCATATAATGCATAGATAAGACTCTATATTTTGTGGGCTATTCTTAAGCCTTCAGTCCTCATTCCGTACCTTCCCAGAACCTGAGACTACTGGCTTGTGCACCATGCCCAGCTCAATCCTCCTCTTTAAATGGTCTCTTCCTTGGTGTCAGTTCTAGTTAGTTTGCTTGAGTGAAAGATGCTTATCTCTTCCATTCCCACAGCTCCAGTTGGTAACGGTGTGGGTATGTTTCAAATCTAGATGCTTAGTGTGGGCAGATCTGGTTAGCTTTAAAACAAATTATGCAAATTGCTTAAAGAGGAAGTTCAACTTGCCTATCACTTTGGGTACTGAGATCAACATTTCCAAAAAGGGTGTCAAGATTCAAGACATCCTTCCTCAGTGAGATATGATCTGCGTGGAGTTGTTGCTTCTTAGATAAATCCTTCCAGTCACCTAAATGTCCAAGTTGGAAAGGGGTGTCATGGAACATTCATTCCTTGTTCTCATAGTTCCAGACTATCAATCAACAATTTTTATTGAATATACTACTGCTCTATGTTATTATGTTTAATCTACTTCCTCTATCTCTTTTATATTCAGTTCAGTTCTTTATACTCATGCTTTGGCTATCTTCATTTCAGCTACTCTAACATAAGATACAACTTAGATACAGTGTCAAAATGCTGCACCTACCATTTATACCTACACCCTCTGAATTTATTCTCCATTCTCACGAGGATGATTTTTTAAAACTTCAAATGTATTCCTGTCTCTCAGTTTTGATCACTTTCCACTGGCTTTGGGCTCATCTCCAACCTCTCCTCACTCCAAGGCTCTCACTGTCTGTGAAGTTTCAGTCTGCATTACTCTCACACTCAACCAACCCCTCTACCTGTATTGAATTACATTCAAGTCAGTGTATGGATTATGCCCTGCCTTCCTCTGGGCTTTTGTACACTTTGTTACTTTTGCTTAAATTTCCTTCTCCTCTTTGCCAGAAAGCTCTTATTTATTCAAGTCTCGGTTTAATGTCACATCATCTGGGAAATGATCTCCTCTCAAACACCTTCTAGAAGGACTTTCATTGCAGTCTGTTGTAAAAATGCTCACATTCAATGTTCACTTGTCCGTAGCATGATGCTATTCCTTCCAGGCCTCAGTACCACTGGCCTAGTATCGCTCCGGGCCCACGTCAGCACCCGCTAAATACTCCATCGCTATGAGTACCTTTTCCTAGTGAAATTGATTAGGCTTTTCATCTAACAATAGGATAAATTTTTAATGAAAAAATAGCCTTTTTTCATGCATATAGTTTGAAGAAGAGACATTAGTTGTCATATTGGTGTGTGTAGTAAAGAACACCTAGAAATGAAGAAGAGATTAAATTGAATAACAAACTTATATAAAACATGAAACTAAGATGAGAGGAAAATTTTAAGAACTTACAGATGATAGTAAAAAATTATTCTTGTCTAATTGTGATATTTCTCCTGACAATTTGTGAGGGGTGGTGAACATATACAGTGAGCAGTTTAAAAATTTACTAAGCCCCCTCAAAGTGGTGTCCCTGCCTTTGAACACATTTCTCCCACATTCTTGCTGCTTTCTGACTTTCTGACAGTTCTGGAAGTTCTCTTTCATGAGTGTCTTCACAACATGTGAACAAAAACTCAGTGAGTGCTGTCACCATGTGCCACCTGACTGAAAGATAGGCTCCTAAAATAAGGGTGGACTGACTACCATGTGCGGCACCTTGTGACTTCAGGCTGCTCCCCAAAGTCACACTTCTCATGAAAGGTAAACATTTTGAATCAGTTCCATATGGGCAGGCAAGATGGAGTCAATGAAAACACCGATGAAAGTGAACTTCCTGCTGCCAGGAAGTGCAGGGACCGGGCTCAACTCCTGCACCACAGGCAGCATGGGCTCCACCCCCTGGCATGCTGTACCGGCCACCGGAACCAGGTGTGGTGGTGCACTCTTGTGATCCCAGTGCAGGGAGGCTGAAAACAGGAGGATCATTATGAGCCCAAGTTGCATAGTGAAACCCTGCACCAAAAACATAAAAATTTTGAAGAAAAAAAAAAAAACAAAGGGATAAATGAGTTTCAAGAAAGGAAAAGTATTTTGAGAGGGAGTAACAGCCTTGTGTATCTCACTGTAATAAATTTTTAAAAGTTTAAATGTTTATTTACCCTGTTTGTCAAGCATGTCTCATACATTAAAAGTCCAGCGATAAACATTAAAAGAGAGATAATTTAAGATGTGTAAAATCTTGAATTAAGAAAAGGAGGAAAATATGTGACCAAATTACCACATGGAAAGTGATTACACTTGGATATCAGATGTGCGGTCACCTCCTCTAGCTGAGACCTAGAATACTAATGAAATCAAAGAAGTTCCTGACAGTTCATTCAAATGCAAGCATGATACAAATCAAAGCAACAACACACAAACCTCTCCCTTGAGAGTCCCGATTTGCTGCTTTTGGTAGCAATAACTAGGAAAGCCTGGGTGTCCTGTAATACAGGCCACTGACATTTGTCAGGCTTTTCAATAAATTGGCAATGAAAGACTAAATCCACAAAAGGTGGGAAATAAATTAGCACACGGCCAAAGGTACTGGAGAAATAAGCACTGGTTTTGTAGCTGAAATATTTTTTGATAAAATAATAATCCTCTGTAATCTCTCTCCAGTTTTATATAACAGCCAGTCTTTGTGCAAGCAGTTTAATTTTGTTGGCTGCCCTTGTCTCACAAATATATTAGTGGAGTATGGAATATCATTTTGTGCTGGAGGCTCAAGCTTGTCTCATGCTGAAGTCGGGCAAAGGCAATAAATCAAGGACAAAGTGAAAAGGAACAGAAATGGACTATCAGTACCGGAAACGTATTTCCTTGGGTTGGGTGAGCCTTGGGCTTCTGACAGCAGGTCCAATGCATCAGGCGTGTCCTCCTGTAAGTGCTCCTGTTGTAGAGTATTGACTCACAACCACATCGCACCCGGGTTGGCACTCCTCCAGAGTGCTTGAGATGTATCTATGGGAAGTGCACACTGAAAATAGCACCATGTAATGCACAGCCCACCTTCCTTTTCTGTTTGCCTCCCCTCCTCTTAGATCATTCTTCTCAGGAAACTGGCCTGCACTGCCCAGCCTCTGATTCTTCTACTTGTTTCCTCATTGTGTCTGGCTAATTAATAAATGATTTGGTGGAGGTATGGCTTCCTTATGAATTTACAATGGCAAATTCAGGACTCATGAACTGTGTCTGTTGAGTCGATTATTGTTGAAGATGAATTGGAGAAAGAATGCTAAGTTCTTTATTGAGTACCTGCTTTGGCTTTATCAATAGGAATGACTAAGAATCTGTACTAGGCAGCCAGAGAGCTGGGTTCTGATTGAGTAATACTTCTTTGCAAACAGTTACTTAAAATAGTAGCAGTCTAAGCAGCGTGTATCCAGCACCTGGGTCTTACATGCTAAAATTTAAGATTAAGAGGTCATTAGACTTTGGTCACAACAAAGGCTGCCCTGGTGCATCTTATGTGTATGATTTTAGAGCCTAGATCCCAGTTGCTGGATGGCTTTCTTTCAGGCTCTGTGGTCAGCTACCCAAGCCTACCAGAGTCTCTTGCCTTGGGCATTCTGCACAGGCTCCAAAGCTACTTCTTCAAGCCAGGAAAAGAGAACTGGGTTAAGTATGGATGTAATTACAACAGAGGTACCCACAGCTTTTGCAATATAATGCAGCCTAATGAAGGCAGTATATTCTAGCACCTTTTTCATAGTTCATTTTTCAGTACCAGATCCCAGATCTCAGGACCCATTCTCAGGACTTGAAATCCTATTCAAGGTATAAAAATGAAGATAATCTTAGTTTCTTCCCACCATATTACCTTTGCTTCCTTTTAAAAATAAATATTTATTTTTGTTGTTATTTGTTCAGGATCTCACTAAGCAGTTTGGACTTACAGTGATCCTCCTGCCTCAGCCTTCCCAACACTGGAACAACAGACCCATGCAACCATGCCCAATTTTGGGGACAGGAGGGAAGCCAGTACCAGGGATCGAACTTGGGATCTTGTACTTGCCAGACAGGTGTCTTAACTATTGAGCTATCTCCCCAGTACCTCTTTCGCTTCTTCATCAGTAAAAACTAGTTATTCAAGACTGGCCAGATAGCTCAGTGGACTAAAGCCCCTGCTTAAATGAATGCAGGAACTGGGGGTTTGGTCTCTGGTGTGCTATGCTGGCCCCTTTCTTGGGGTACACTGAGACTGGGCATTGTGGTGCACACTTACAATCCCAGTGCTTGGGAGGCTGAAAACAGAAGGATCACTACAAGTCCAATATGTGTAGTAAGACTCTGTAGGCCCTGTACTAAACATAAAAAGGAACTACATTTAAAAGCTAGTTACTCATATATTTTGCCTAAAAATCAACAATGAATGACTGATAATTATATAAAACAAAATTGATAAATCCCACAAAATTAATATTGAAAGAAAGAAGACAAAAAAGAGACACATTCTCTATAGTGCCTTTGTAAAAAATAAATTTTAAATACATGCTTAATCAACCTACAGTATTTGAAACTAAAATAATGGTTAACTTTGGAGAACACCTTTGAGGTACATGTTAGCTCTCATTCTTGAATTCTTCGTGTTCTACCCATGAAAATGTGTGGAATGATGTATTAAGGAAATATTTTCTTTTTCAAATTTAATTATACATTATACCTCAATGTATAAAAAGCATTACAAATTAAGCAAAAGAAAAGGGGACCTTAGGCTAGACATTCATTTTCTATAAACATCAAAATTTTAAATCTGGATCAAGAGGTTGGTCTTGATTATTACCGACATTTGTATGAAATCTTGAATGGTTATGAAATTCAGTGCATGGGCCTGGGGAGATAGTTTGGTGGTCTAAGCTCCTGTTTGGCAAGTGCAAGGACCCAGGTTTGATCCCCAGTACTACATGCTGTTCTGGCCCCAGACCCCCAGGTGCACTGAGCAGGCCACCAAGTCTGGGCATGGTGGCGCACTCCTGTAATCTCAGTGCTGGGAAGGCTAAGACAGGAGGATGGCCAGGACTCCAAGCTGTGTGAAGAGACCTTGTACCTAATTAATTAATTAAAAATAAATTCAGTGCCCACTTGGGCAGTGCCCGGAGCTGTCTTCCTGAGAAGCTCTCAGTGGCACGTAGTCTGCCTCAGTTCTATCTGCAAAATGTTTGATCTGGACCTTTGTGGTTCCTAATTCTCACTGAGAAAAGTCTCCCAATAAAATGATAGAATTCTGCTGTTTGACCCCATAAGTTGAAGATCATTTGGAACTGTAATGATCTGTCACCAGATTTTCCTTCTTTTAATAATTTTTATTGGTGCAATTTACCTATTCAAAATGATCACATTTATCAGGGAATTTGTGCCTGTACATGCGGTACCTTAGTTCTTTTTTTCCCCATTTCCCTCCCTTTTCTTCAACCTATATTTGACTCTTTATATAAAAAGTTTTGTTACTGCACTATCATTTCTTTTCTTTCCACCTTTCCCTCCCACCTTCCCCATACCCAGTTCTGCTTCCCTTTTGAATAATTACTTATTTCACAATATCTTTTATACCTTTTGGTTCTTATTTTCAGTTTCAGTTTCTCACACCATAGAGACAATGTGATATTTACACGGTCTGATTTATTTTGCTTAACAGTAAGGGCTCAAGGTCCATCCTTTTACTATAAATATCTCAAGCTCATCCTTATGTACAGATGAGTAGTACTGTATTGTATATTTAAAAAATTCACATTTTTATGCATTCATTGTGTGAAATCCCTGCCCACATGCTATGGCAGCCCCACCCCTGGGGCTCAGTGAGCCAGTGACCGAGTTGGGGCGTGATAGCAGATTCATGTAATTTTGACACTGGGGAGTTTGAAAGCAGGAGAATCACTATGAGTCGAAGCTGCATACTGACATCCTATACCATATACACAAATGAAAAAATAAATATGTAAATGAAAGGTTCCTCCTTGTTTAATGGCATTTGAGATGTTTCCAAGGTAGAACTTGGGCAAGGTTTGTTTCTGTGATTTCGTGCATAAATTCCAGGGATAAATTTAAGAAACACATCAGAAAATTCAGCATTAAACAAAGAAACAAGGGCAAAGGGAGGAAGGTACAGGATACCAGAAGAGTAAAATCAAACAACAGCAACAAGATAAAATAAAGTCACTGTGATATAAATCAAGGTAAAATGCAAGAATCGGGCCGTGTGCACCCAGCCTTCCTCTCTGGGGCCTGTGTCTTCAGCCTGCTCATCATAGAGCCACATAGTCATGATGGCTCGTTTTCCTGGCATTTGCTCCTTCGGTTTCTGCACTGTTTCCTTTTAGGTCTTTCCTTACTTATTGGCCTCTCTATGTAGGCATTTTAGCCAGTCTGCTACACTGTCACATGAAAAGTTTAGCTTCGCAGAGATTTGGCTTCTGTCATGGATTATATCTACAATGTCCCCCGAGGTCTCCCCCAATCAGAAGTAGGTCTTTCTGGAATGACTGGGTCATGAGGACTCTGTCTCAGTTACTCTTTTCTCATTGATGGGACAAATACCTGACACCCAAAATGAAGAAAGAAATGGAGTGCTCATCTTTGACAGATCTAGACCAAAAAAAAAAAAAAAAAAAAAGGTATACAAAGGAAGAATCATGATGTGTGTGTATAAATAGTACAGTTAGGATAAATATGTCATGCTTCTGCATAATTCTATGAGAAGCAAGATTTGCACTAATAGTGGTTGGACAAGATATTATGTCAGCTTCTAGTACTATGGACAACCACTGGGAAGATAACAAGGAAGAAAGTATTAATTATTGAATCTGTAATATAATTCAGCTATAAAAAATAAAGTAAGTATATAGCTACACTCTCTAAATTCACTGATTAGAGACATTTGCTATAATAATGTATGGAAGTATAATATCATGTATGCACCTTGTACAATACCAAAACATTACAAAAACAGTTGGCAATGTATTAATTTATGAATCTGTCCTGTTAATTTGTGTTGAAACTGTCTCATTGCTATTTGTTCTTCAATTAAAAAAATAAATAAATTTTTAAAAAATGAAGGAAGAAAGGTTTATTTAGCTCACAGTTTGTGGAGCTTTCAGTCCATACTCAGCTGGCTCCAAGGCAGAGTGGTATACGGCAGAGAGCAGCTCTGCATGGCATCAGCAGAGAACAAGAGCAAATGGGAAGAGCAGTGGCAACAGTGGCCACGGAGAGCAAGTCTGTCTCCCTTAAATTGCATTCATGCTCTCTGCCCAGGCTGGGTGCAATACGCACACCTATAATCCCATCAGCACTGCTACCCATAATCCCAGTGGACTATGAGTTAATCTCAGACTCTAGAAGTCTGCCTCATGAATGCATGAGGCTTTGTGGGGACAAGGAGGTACAAACCATAATACTAATTGAGGATATTGCCATGTGATGGAAGGCGTGGGTGCAAGATGTGAGGAGTGGGCCATGGGGCCTGACCCTGGAGGCTCCAGCTCTTGAAGTCCACCTCTGCTCTCTGTTCCCCCCTCTGTTTTCAGCCACCATGAACTCAGAAGCTTACTTTGATATTTTTGCTTTGCCACCAACAAATCATGGGCTGAACCCATGAGGCAAAATAAACCTTTTCTGGTTAGGTTTGTAGGTCAGGTATTGTTTCCTAAGAGAGGAAAGATGACCAGTGTAGCTTCTGCACCCAATTAGCCTTTATTGCAACCGTGACAAGTAACTCGGAGGAGACTTTCAGTTCAGATCTCACTCCAAGGTCCCCCTCATTCTGTTTCTTCCCCTCCTGCCCCTGCCTCCCCAACTCCCTCTGGACTGGATGCTGTATACAGAGGCTGCAGTAGGGCTGACCTGGGCTGAGAGCCTCTATTTCTGATAATTTGTATTTTTCCATTAAAATCCTTCCCTTTCTTTCATTATAACCTTGTCTTACTTAGCTCTTCTACTCATTCTTTGAGATTGGTATTTGACAGTGTTTGACAATGTACTAGGAAAATAATTACAGAGTATTGAGTGGTATCGAAAGTTCTCGTGGCTGGCACATGGATCATTCACAGGAAAACACGATGCGCACAGCAGCCAGCTTCTAACTAGGTGGAGTGCTGCTGGTTTTGAAAAGTATTTCTGCACCTAGAAGTCATTCACAGTTTTTCTTTAAATAAAGCATAAAACCAGACTTCAAGCAATGAGGAAGAAATGAGGAAAGCAGATCAACATCTCAAATGATTTCTAGACAAAGTCTGAGTCATTTCACTCCAAATTTGGGATGTTTAGGTACTAAATGCAGATGCTGTATTTACTCCCTCCAGAGCACTTGCTGAAAGACTTGCCTTTCATGGGAAACTTTTGTAGGACAGTATGCTCCACTGTTCTCATTTGGCCAGCTGAAAGAAGTTTTAAATAAAGATACTAGATCTCATGCATAAATAGAAGTGAGAGGCATTCCAGACAAACACATCAGCAAAAGGCATTTGGAAGTGTGCTGTATTTACTGAACTGCAGCTTCACCTATCTGTGCTCTGAATCATGATGAAGTCTAACAACATAAAAGGGCACCAGTCCTCTTTCCTACCTTCAAAGAGCTTATAGTCTATCAACTAAAAATAACACTGAAAAAAAAATCACAATACGTTGTCATAACTGCTGTAATTAGTGCAGACAATAATCCCCTGCCAGAGCAGGTGATGAGAGTTCTGCGTGCACAGGAAGTATAACTTGGAGTCAATCCTGGCTTACCAGTTACGTAGCCACAGTGAGAACACAGGAATGGGGTGAGCTCCACACCCTCCTCTCTTTGGGGGATGATTCTGGGAAACTACCCAGGAGAGAAGATCTAGCACTAAAAGAACTAATCTGTTTCCTTGAGCTATTGATTTCTAGAGGCCACTCATGGGTTTGTGAGCGTTTAGGGTGGGGGTTGGGATCCTTCTCTGTAGCTAACTCATCAAATGCTTCCTCTCCTTTAGTCACTGCTGTTAGACATTCCACCCTTGCTAAGGCCTTCACCACACCCACCTATGCCTTAGGAATTAAATTCAAAGTCCAGACTAGATTTAGAACCAGTCAAGGAACTTTCTGCAAACTGATGAATTTCTTCAAACTCAAGAAATGAATCATCAGGGCTCGATTGTTCTTTGGTGCCCCCTTCAGACGAAGAGTAGAAGAGATATACCTAGGGATGAAGCACAGCTCTAATACTGCACTACATCTATGGACAAGTCCTTAAATACCTCTGAATCATGGGATCCCATTTGTGACAACAATAGGCTAGCAGAAGGCAGTTGTACAGACTGAGTAGTGATATGATGCACCTGTTAGGGAGCTGTCTCAGCTACTTTTCACTTGTTGCTGGAACAAAATACTGAATATCCAAAATGAAGGAAGGAAAGGTTTATTTAGCTCACAGTTAGTGGAGGTTTCAGTCCATATTCAGATGACTCCAAGGCAGAGCGACACATGTCAGAGGGCAGCACCTCACAGCAGCAACAGAGAGCAAGAGCAAAGGGTGGGGCAGCAGCTCCTATGAAACTTCTCTGCCCTTCTCACATTATAATGCAGATTACCTACCCCAGGTGCAAATTGTAGCACTCACACCAGCAATCACAGCATTGGATCAAGACTCAGTCATAAACTCTAAAAACAGATGCATGACTGCATGAGGCTTTGGGGGGACACCTAGGCACAAACTATAGTAGGCGCTTGCTGCTAAGTTATATTCAGTACCTGGCAGTGAGTTGCCATCATCCTTCTTAATGATGCAGTCATAGACCAGCAACGAGTGACCCGGCAGATGCTTTTGTAGAGGAAAGACAATTTTCTTTCTAGAACCATCTGGGAGTTATCATCCTTTTTTGCCAGCTTTCTGTATTATTTTAAATTTTCTTTCTAAAATTCCAAAACAGTTTGTTGCTCATGCCTCTGTTGCTTTTCCAAGGAGCACGATGCATGCTTGTTGGTAGGTGTCACTTGTCTGACTGAAAGAAATACACAAAAATCTATGATGACACAATATACTGAGATGTTTTATCCACAGTGCACTGTGGAAGGGGGTTCCTTAGCTAGAGCTCACTATGAAGGGTGCCTAAGGCAGGTGTCACTTGGGAATGGCATGCTAACACGACAGCCAACTATGCTCAAATATTTAAAGCAATCCCTTGTCCAGGGATGGTGATGCTTAGTACACTTCCATTGGTAAGTTATGGCTGTCCCAGGAGCAATCCTGAGGGCACTCTGGTCCCAGCCTGAAGGAGGCCATGATTAGCAGCACTGCCTGGGTGAGAGTGATGCACCCAGGGCTTCTCTCACAGCCCTGTAAGTCCCCACCCCTGAACGAAGTGCCTACCCCAGGGCTTTCACACAAGAAATGGGTCACTCACTTTGTTGACCAGTTTATTCATTCCCCAGTAGTTCTTCTTATTGCTGGTTACTGGATTCAACAGATTTTATAGCCTTGGTGGTAAAACCATAATCATCCACCTAACTTTTATTTGTATATCCTGAAAACAACATACTTTTATACATTTATAAGTATTTCACGTACTCATAACTATTGTGTGCAAAAGATGACCAATACAGCAGCCAAACCTGAGAATGGTTGGATAGATGAAGATCATGATTACTTAACCACATGTATCTTTTTTTTTGTAAAAATTCTGTACTGTGCTAAGTTCTCATTTTGTTTTACAGAAAGCACAAGATTATGTAGACTTCTTATAATTAATAAGTTAAACATATTTGTTTTCTTAAAATAAGTGGAAAATATCAATTTTTTGATCTGCACCAGGACTCACTTTTATTTTTCTTAACTTCAAAAGCACTTATTGGGGAGCCAGTGAGATAGCTCAGTAGACTAAAGGGCCTATGTAGGCAAAGCTTAGGCAAGCACAGGGACAGAGGTTTAATCCCCAGCACCATGTGCCAGGCAGCGCTGTGGGCTGAGCTAGAGTCCAGGCATAGTGGCACATGTAATCCCGGAACTGGGGAGGCTGGAGGCAGGAGGATCACCACAAGCCCCAGCTTTGTAGTGGGACCCTGCAATACCCAAATGCATTAAAAAAGAAAATAAAGTACTTGTTGGTATCCAGCGAGGGTAATGTCAGCACTGGTAATGTTTTGTAAGAGCATTTTTATCTTCAAATCCCACTTATACCACTACTCCCTCTGGAAGGTCCTTTCTGGGCAATAAACAAGTCACAGTCTTGAGAAGCCACCACCAGGATGTGTCATTGACCACCGAACAGTCCTTGCACCATGGGAGGTGAGAGTGTAAGGACACCCCCCACAGGATGGAAGCAGGCCGGCACAAAGAGCCTGTCCTGCGCGCCCCTGACTCCTTCTCAGCCAGGACAGCATCTGGGATAGAAATCTCATGCAGAGTGATATTGAGAGTGTGAGGCAGCTGATGCTCACAGCTTTCCTTTTATCCTGGACTCTCGGGGAGAGGCAGAGAACTCTTTCTACAGATCAGCAATAGTATCTCCGTATCTCCACCAAGCACCTTGTAGTAGGGGTAAAGATCCTGACCCCCGCTCAAGCCTGAGAACTGCCCTAGAATTTAGAACCTTTCTAGAATTTGAATCTCTGTACCAGGTAGACACTTGATGGGTATTTTCTATGGACAAGATCACAACTTTTACTAGAGCCTCAAAAAGTTCTCTGAACTATGACAAACAGGAAGGTTAATGAGTCTTTGTGAATCACATCGCCTTATTTAATAAAAGTGTATTTAGCAATTTAAATATGTTTTGTATATTATTGAATTTTAGAATATTCTGCTTCCTTATATAGCTAAAATAACTTGTATGCTATGCTAAATTGCTAACTTAAATGATATTACTAAGAATATGAAAAATTTGGGTTTTAAAGCCTTACCCAGAGAATGATGACTGCATTAAATAGTAGAAATTAAGAGCAGTACTTGAACAGGAGAAATTTTATGAGCAATTACTACCCTATTTATGTCTAAAGCACATAACTTGTTTTGATTCTCACTTCTTGGGTTGCTGTAAGGATAAATACCTAAGTTAGTGTCCCAGCCTTTTCTCAGAGATTATTTGGGCCTCACAAATGCTCACAAGTACAGACAGAGTAGGGAAGGGGATGCTAGGGTGGTGAGTGGCGATTCTAGGCCTAGTCACCTGCTGCTCCCAGGTCACCTCCCCTCTTACCTAGAGGAAGCCCATTCCCTCTCCCTTCCTCTTAATTTCCTCTAGAGCTGGTGACTCTCTCTGAACTCAGAGATTCTCTCCCTGAGGCCTGTGGATCAATGGCATCAACTTCCCTTAGGAAGCAGCTAGAAATGCAGATTTTTCACTCAACATGTGCTTCTGTGGAGAAATCTGCAGTTCAGGACGTCCTGGCTGCTGCTGGAAAGCTTCTACAGTAGCTTGAGGATGCTTCCAGAACTTCCCCAGATCAAATTCACACTACATCTTGGTAAAACTACCTTTCTGGGTGCCTTCCTGAAGATTCAGTTTCAGGGTATCTGTTAGGAGGCTTCAGAAATGTCATCAACAAAAATTTTTACCATGGGGGTCAGGGAGATGGCTCAGTGGAATAAGCGCTTCCCTGGCAAGTGCAAGGATGTGAGTTCAATCTCTCATTTCGCCAAAAAAAAAAAAACCAAAAAAACCCAAATAAATAAATAATAATTTTTACCATGGGAAAACTGTGGCACCACTGGGTACGCACCACCACATCTGCGTCTTCTCTAAGGAGCCATCAGTGAGAAGCAGGGTCCCCATAGATGTTAAGGTGAGAAGCGTGGGTCCCTATGAGGGCTAAGTACCTGTCCCTGGCCTAAGCCACACTGACTGAGAGACTTCCTGTGGTTATACTCCTTGGTGGGACTTAGGCTATTCTGGTGGCCATCAGCAGCTATGTCCTGGACCATAGGCCACAGGCCAGTGGAGCAGCATTTGAAGATAAAGATTGCACATCAAAGAGCCACAGCCCCTTAAATTCTGATTTGATACGTACATAAAATGCCTCTGCTTCAACATTTGCTTTGTTGGACACATTTTCCTTTTTTAATTGCAATTTCCTCCAACTAAAAGTAGTGCATCATTTCGGAAGTAGCTCCAAGGCAGTCTAAGAAATATGAATGATACTCTCTGCCATCAAGGAGTCATCTTTAAGTCAGCTGAGTTCTCTGGTCTGTGTTCTGTTGCTTTAGATATCTCATATCAAGGCCCTTCAGGTACAGAGAGACCAACCGTTAGCCTGTTGCATCTAATTTCATCTGTTTTAAGTCAGCCCCAGTTACTTATGAGTTGTACCAGGAGTGTGCCAGGGGCTCAGATGCCAATGTGGATATCAGGACAAACATCATTTTATGCCTGAGCCCACCCAGTTCCAACTTTGCAAAGGTTACACATTCTCCTAGAGACAGTGGCCATAAACTTTGACAATGTCTACTTAACGTTTTTAAGTGCTGTGGTGCACGTAGGGAAGAATATCTCGAATGTCTTATGTGTACCTTTCACCTGTACATGGAGACTGAAAGAAATCAGGTGCACAAAAACCATCAGCACCTGATCCCACCTGCCAGCAACTTGACCCGACCCGAGGGCAAATAGACGAAGACCCTAGAGGGGGAGTGGGGATAAGAACGGGGCAGGAGACATGAGAAATGGAGACAAGACAGGATTCTGATCAAGTCTCATTTATTTGGAAGAAACTCAGGGTATATACAGTGTGGAGGTCTAGAGAAATGATGTTAGCGGGGGAAAAGGTGGAGTAACTAGGCAACCCAGCAACAGTGGGAAGCCCAACCCCCGAGGCGTAGCAGGAGACTTACAGGAAATAGGCGGGGTAAGAAGAATTAGGAACTTAACTCAGCAGAAGAATAGAAACTTAAGAATATGGTTGAGACTGTTATAAAATGGATACCAGTCACAGGTTTCCCACACCAGGTAGAGTCAAAAAGCCTGATCACACTAACATTGTGAGTAGAATTGTGGATATCAGAGGCTGGGGAGAATGAGAGGGAAGAAGAGATGGGAAGGGTGCTCAGTGGTTATTGGCACAGAAAGTTCTGGGGTGCAATTGAACAGAGGATGGTGGGAGACAATAATAATGCAATATACTTTTTAGAGAGCTAGAAGAAAGGATTTTGAAAGAGTGCACCATAAAGAAATGGTAAACATTTGGGAACATAAATATGTTTAATAGAATTTAAATATCATGCAATATATTTATGTAGCAAAACATCATGTGGTGCTACATTATTTTGCATTATTTTGCTTTTATGCCTTAGTTAAAAATAAAAAGTTTTAAATTCCTTTGCTAGTTCTTTCTCAACTATATTCAGGCAGTTGCACTTTCCTGAGACATTGTTTCTCCATTAATATTGCATAAATACACTTTTTCAAATATTTATCAAGGATTCACTCTATGTCCTGTACCTCAACACAAGAGACTATAGATGGCTACAAAGAGCAAATGCTGCACTTTCTATTACCTGACAGGCTCCGTGTGTGCTACAGTGCAGTGGGTGCTGCTGGCAGCATCCCAGAAGGTGAGCAATGAAATGGTAATGCACATCCATGCTCGGCAGCACTTCTGTGATGTTCTGTACCACACGCCCTGCTCTCACACCTGTGCACCTGGCTACTGTGGTATAGAGTCCAACTTTCCATGGCACAGTGTAGACCCAGACGTCCAGTATCAGTAACACTAGCAACTGCCTCCACTCCATGTTTTCACAGACTATGTCTCCTTTAAAAGCCAATTTTTAGGCAATTGGCTCTGTTGTTTCATCTCACCAGCTGCACTTCTCTGAAGAGTGAATTTACTGAGCAGAGATCCCCATGGAGAAGCAGCTAATTAAGGCACAGGCTTCCTAGCCAGCTGTTTCATAAGGAGGGAGGTAGTTCATGTGTAAATATCCAGGCCATAAAGGGGAGGTGCACGGCAGAAGGCTGTGCAGGCTGCCAGGAGGCGCTTCTCCCTGAATGGCAGCGGAAGCCACATCTGGTACAGCAGTGTCTGTAAGTAACAGGACAGTGGGCGTCCCTAACTCACACCAAGGGGTCTATGCAGTGTCACAGCCACGAATCAAGTGCACTGTGGCATGGATCCTGCCACTTACACATTGGCAGGTGCATCCCTGATACCTTCCTCTAGTGAACTTGTTGCAGAGAGAGCTTTAAAATAGCTCACAGAGGGCCAGCCAGACAGCTCAGTGGATTAAAGGGCCTGCTTCAGCAGATGCAGGGACTGGGGGTTGATCCCCAGTGTGCCATACCAGCCCAAGCCCCAGGCATGCCAAACTATTACTGGAGTCCAGGCATGGTGGCACATGCCCGTAATCCCAGGGAGGATTACGGAGGCTGGGAGGCTGAAAACAGGAGGATCATTATGTCATTATGAGTCTGATCTGTGTACTGAGATTCTGTAGATTCTGTACTAACTAACTGAGTAACTAACTAACTATATCACATATCACATATATATCACATATTATCTCATGAATGATTCCCTCAATGAAGAGAAGTAAAATAAATAAAGACCCAAAGAGAAGAAATGACACATCACTCTTTATCACACCACCAAGAGAAATAGGCTAAGAGTTTGGTTTTAGACTTAGGGTTAGAACTATATATTTATTAACATAGTAGAAAAAAATATTAGAGAATCTCATATTTTCTCTGATTACTTTGGACCTCAATCAAGGCATAAAATTCTTGACAACTATTTTTCTTTCATTCACAAAATAAAAATAATATTGTCAAGTGTTATTGTTAGGATTACGACTGACAAGATAGCTCAGCAGACAAAGTACCTGCTTAGGCAAGTGTAGGGACCAGGGCTCAATCCTCAGCATGGCATGTGGCTGTGGTCCTACGCCACCCCCAGGTGTGCTGAGCTGGCCACTGAGTCTGGGCCTGGGCATGCACACCTTAATGCCAGTGCTGAGGAGGCTGAAAACAGGAGGACCACTGCAAGTCTGAGCTGCATAGTGAAACCCTGTGTCAAACACATAGAAGAAAAGGGTTATTGTAAGGATGAAATAAAACAATTTAGGTGAGCCACTCTGTGCAATGCCTAAAATAGAGATCCTAATTAATAGTGATATTTGCGTATCTACATGTGCTTATGGGGAACTGAATGCAGCCATAATCAGTCTTCATATGCTGTCTTCAGACAACTTTCAATATTATGTTGTAGATATAATAGTATCAATCAATCCTTATGTTATATAATGACATTATTTGATAATTCTTATTTCCTTTATTTTTAAACGTTTGGATTAATTTTAACATTTTGCTATCATCCTAAATGTTGCCATGTGTTATTCAGAGGTTTTAAGGGCTTAACTATTTTCTTGGCTAAATTCCTACATGTAAATTCTTAGATCTAAGTCTATGCACAACAGCTTGGCCTTTGGTATGTATGGAAAAATTGCCAGAATTGTTGCAGAACTTGCAAAGATATTCAGTAATACCATTGCTAAGCTGTTAGAATTCAGAAAGGCTCACATGGGGGTGAGTTTCCTCCATGGAGGCCACATCCAGATGTGTGCCAAGAGTCACGTGGTATCAGTGAGATCTGGTATAAAACACAGTCTAACATAGCATTTATCACTTCCAGGTATCCAAGCACAGTGCCATCCATCATGTTCTGGAAAATCACTATTAGTTGGCAATCTGTTATGTACCATTTCAGATACTTTTCACTTGTTGCTAGGATAAGTACCTGACCCTCAAAATGAAGGAAGGAAAGGATTATTTAGCTCACAGTTAGTGGAGGTTTCAGTCCATACTCTGCTGGCTCCAAGGCAAAAGGCAGGAGTTCATGGTGGTGGAAAACAAGGAAGAGCTGGGGGAGGAGCTTCAGCTTTTGGGTCTGTGAAACCGCTCTTTTTCTTGTACTCTGACTGCGAAGACCAAAGCTCCAGAGAGGAAGTGGCGGTGGCTGCCGCCAGATGGCAAGGCTGCATCCATAAAGCTCCTCCAAGGGAGGGGGCTCAGAAACCTTCCTCAGCCCCTTTTTATACTCTTTTTGTGCTGAGTTACTCTAGGGCAGGCCCTCAGGTTGGGACCACCACACCCCAGGGCATAGCATCAGGATCCAACCAAGCTTTGAACATCTCAAGTTGACACAATTCAACCACCATATGTACTGTTCATCAAAGTATTTTTTAAAAACTAAAATATCTGTGAAGCAGATATTAATAGCCTCATTTTGTAGCTGGGGATCCAGGAGTTTAGATGACTGGTCAGTTTTCATGCAATTAAGAAAGATAACCTAATTCTTTCTCTTTTGAATGGCCTAACAAGCACCTGAGAGTACAGGTCAAGAGGAGGTCATTGGTGCCTTTGCATCCATAATGCTGCCTCCTGTAGATCACAGAGAGCATAAACAGAGAGAGGAGAGTTGGGACTGACAGTGGCACCCCATAAGAAGTAGGGGCAACTTCATACATGGTTAGTGGTGAGCAAGAATTTAGCGATAGGGAGGCCAGAATAGATAATGACAGGATAGTGGGAAACACAGTATTTTCCAGGTGAAAATGACAAGGGGAGGATGGTTGAGGCTCCCTAAGAAAGTAATTTACCTTAGAATTCTCATGAACAAGTTTGGAGTTAAGGGATGGCTTGAAAGAGACTTTGCAAAGTTCCAAAGCAATGTACAGTCCATTTGTATCTGTCAGAAGCTAATACATTTGAACAGATATTGAAATTATAATGTTATATAAAAAGAAAATCAACCCCTCAAGTATTTTCTTGCAGTAGATAGCTCATTGATTTGCAGGTTTCCACTCTAACTTTCTGTTTGGGTCAAATATAAATAATTTTTTAATATAAGGAAGCATTGAGAATGGTGATTTGGTTGTTTGTTGTCCTTGATTTGGTTCATATTCCCTAGGGAGGATTCCTTGCATATACAGTCCTGAAGCCTGGACTGTATGACCTCTGGTGGGTAGAGTGAACTTATTCTTTGCTCAGAGTGAAGAGGGACTGTGACCTCCAGGCATCTGAACAGACTGTCAGGTTTTTGACTGTGATAGATTCCATGCATGTTCTTGAGTCTTCTATAAATAAATTCTCCTTGTATCCAGAGGGGATACACTCTGCATTCTTTTGAAATCATTTAACTGTCTTACTCAAGTGTCAAAGTATAAATACACTCTTACCCAGAGAAGCTGTAATCTCTACTAAAGAGTTATTAATTATACACATAGCATGTGTTTGTGTTCTGGCTTTCCCCAGAGGGCACAAAGCACTTTGAAAATATAAATTGCAAATAATAAATAATATCTTTGATTTCTATAACTTCTATCTCTAAGACAAGTTTGTGCCTATTTCGTCATTGTAACCATAACACAGCCCTTAGCACTCAGGGGCACATGGGAATGTGCTTCTTCTTGCCTGGAGAGGGAGTTATGCATTGTAACTGGGTACATTTGCCAAAGTAGAGGCTGAAAATATTAGGGAATGGCTTTGTGCGTGAGATTTTAAAACCAAGTAGGTGACATTCAGTGTTTTTGAAGGGAAAACTATGGCACTTTATTAACATTGAGTCAGTGAAAATTGTACTAAATCCACAACAGAAGGCCTAGGACAGTAGCACTCAAAACTTTAGCTATAGCTCTCAAATTCAGCATTAACAAATTGGCTTTGAAATACCCCAGTGACTAATTTTCCCTCTTGGCTGAGATTACTCCTGGTTTTCCTACCATAAAGAATTCTCAAGGTGGAATGTGTGTGGATTGGATGGTTCTCTGCTGCTGTGTTTGCTGTGCCTTTTTCACCAAGGTAAATTGAGTTATTTTAACCACTTTTGGTTTTGTTTGTATGTCTCTACATAAATCTGTTGCTCCAGGAACTCATCTGTTTGAAAATTGCCCTTTCTCTGGACAGAAATTGGAACTTAAGATGAGGATTAGGTCCCTGAGAATTCTTCTAGGCTGCTGCCTACCCAGAAAATTGTACATATTCCATTTCCATCAATTGGTAATGAGACTAGCTCTCCAGGCAGCTGTTTCAGGCTCAGCACCACACGTGCTTCCTCCCAATTCCCTGTTGCGCAAATGGGACTGATAAATATGGGGCTGCATTAATAGCGCTCCTTCCAGAGTTTTGGTGATGGCAAAAATAATGACACAGAGATACAAGCTGAGGCCAACTGGTTGATAATGACGATGATCAGTTCTTTGTCATAGTTCTTATACAATTCTTGCACATACAGAATCAGAGAAAATAAATAAAATAATTAGAATCATAATTGTAACCCTAGTTAACATTTAAGAATGTATATTCCAGATACACTGAGAGGACTCATTGCAGAGCAAACATCACAACTTCATGACGCAGACAGTATGATTATATTCATCCTGCATGAAGGGCCAAGACATTTGATGTTTCCTTGATCTGCCCTGGGTGTCCTGGGTCAAGAAGGAAGCACTGGAATGTGTAAAATACAGACAGATTGATGTGAAGTGAAAGCACTTCTATGCCCTTCTCACGTAAAATATTTGATGGGTATAAAGGTTCAAGTTTTGAACAGGGACATCATGGCATGGAACTGTCATTACAAGGGTTTCAATGTGTCTTTAAAGGCCCTGATTTGTATTTTCCACATGTCATTATCCAGTCTTTGGATGAGCATTGAGAAGAACTAATCAATTTACTGTGAAGAAATGTTCTATTAAAGATGGCTGAAGACCAGTGAGACAGCTCAGCAGATGAAGTGCCCGCTCAGGCAAGCTCAGGGACCAGGGCTTGATCTCCACTACTGCATACCCTGGCAGCGCTGAGCTGGTCACTGTGTCTGGGCCTGATAGCTCACACCTGTAATCCTAGTGCTAGGGAGGCTGAAAACAGGAGGATCACTATGAGTAGTAGTGTAGCAGACCCTGTACTAAATGCATTAAAAAAAAAGATGGCTGAATTCGGGTTGGACATGCCTCCTTATTCATGACTGATTCTTAGTTTTTTCTAAGCAATCTTCCGTTATTCAAATTACCATTTGAATATTATGTGAGCTCAAACCAGGATGGGGGAATGGGAGGGAAGTGGGACAAGAAAGCCTCTCTGAAGAGGACAGTTGAGAGGAGGCCCAGGCACTGTGCACCTGTGCCAGGGGGGTAATGGCTGGTGCAGATTCTCTACTGTGATGGAGGTGGACTTGGGAGAGGCTGCAAAATTCTGGCTGGCTACAGAAAATGAAAAAGAGGACCAGCACACAGGATGCAGGTGGATCACTCCTGGACCCACCCCTCACATTACAGTCCCTCTCTGTTCTTTCTCATGAACAAGCTTCCCTGAATCCTCTCACACGAGATTTTTCTCTTACCCTGTCTTAGCTGATCTCTATCCTTTGCCCCAAGCTGGTTCAACACCTTCCATTCCTAATACCTCATATCTTTTCTTTGAGGTGTGAGGTTTTTTCTCTTTCTTTTTTTCTAAAATGCATTTTAGAATGCCCTCTCTGTTAACCCCCCCCCCCAGTTCTTAAACTCTTTCTGTATAAATCTGAGCTCTCAGTTTGCCAAGCCCTTCAGCATCTTATGCAGCCCAGCTGTGTGGTGATTTATACTTCCTGTATACACTTTCCACATTAACCACTTTTCTCGGAACTACGACCCATTGTCGGTTACAAAGCATTGCTCTGAGAGCTCCGGACATCTGTGCTAAGCACCAGGAAAACCCACATGCACTTATTTTATTTTTCTGTCAAGATAAGCACACCCTTAAGTGAGCTAATATATTTGATGTGGTCAAAATGGGACATTAGTTTTCCTCCAATACATGGATTTTCTGAAATGTATTCATCCTCTTGTCTGATAGTTAGCATCTCCTATGAACAAGGAATAGTTGAGGAAGACAATAAAGATTGTGAGGATGCGGTCTCCATCAGATGGGATAGAGAAACCTGCAAGGATTGCTGAACATATGACTGTGAGACACAGGTGATGTTTGCAGACGCAGGCCAGGAATCTGACTCTGGTATGCTGCTGTGAAGGTAGACTTATCACAGTGCAATGACCTGCTGCAGGATGGGGGAGTGTGGCCACTGGGTAAAACGGGAGAAGATGAGAAAAGTTGGTGATGGAAAGGCCACATGGTCACTTGGGCATTGCAGGATATGCGTGGTTCCCTTTGAGAGAGATGTGTCTGTTTGTCAATGTGTTCCCACAGAGCCTATGACACTTCGTCTGTGTCACATCATGTGTAAACACATATTCACTCCTGTCCTTGCTAGTGGATGTGAACCCGGTGAACATGGAAGTCCTAACTGGTTGCCAGGGAAGTGTTTATTCCACTGAGCCATCTCCCCAGCCCCGGAAGTCCTAATTGGTTGGTCCTGGCGTTCAGCCAAAGAAAGGCACACCATGAACCTGTCACAAAGGCCTCATCCATTGACAAATAATTCTTCCAGGATCATTCATGGTTTCGGCTTCTTTCTGTAAAATCTCAGGTCACTCACTCCACCACCTATGTCTGATATGCACTAACAGTTTTATAAAGTGGAATAAACCCATGATTAAATTCCTGGTGTTATAGTTGAGACTTTAGATACTTTGACTTCCTTGAGCTTCATTGTTTTCAATTGTAATAGAAAATAATAATCATTGCAAATCATTGTCCTGTGCAGTCTTTGCCCTCATAGGGATGGCAGCAAGATTCTCAGAGTGGGTGCTGGGGAGTGATCAGAAACTGGCCTGGTGAGGAGGTACCCTGGGGGAGAGGGTATGCGACTGCACTTAGCTAAGAAATATGGAGGAGTGGCATGCCAGAGAAGATGAGAGCAGACCCACCCCCAAGGTTTGTCCTCCATGCCTGCCCAGATGCAGCGGGAAGCATGTCCCACCACCCTTATGGGCCCACCCCTTAGCAGATGGCTGTCAGAATCCACGGCATGGTTCCAACAGGAGGCTTTGCTCAGCTCAAGTGGAACTCCAGGGCCATCCTCTTGCAACCATCACAACCATACTGTCATCCTCCAACCTGTTCTAAAAAAGCTCTTCATTCACAGTCCTATGCCAGTGTCCAAGACCCAACAGTTATATCTTGATGACATTGGGAACATTACCTGAAGTTATCTAGCAGCTAGCTACACTATGTGTTAATGATTTCAGAGAGAGATTTAGGAAATCATCTTTAATTGACATCACATATTTTCATTCACAGAAGTACCTGAAACCCGCACTGACCGCTTTGTCACCCCTGCACTTTGCAGACACTTGGGGAACACATTCAGATGGAGCTGCACTGCCACATACTGACCAGGACAAATCCTAGTTTTATAACCCCAAAGACACACATAAAACGTTCACTAAATGGTACATATAATTTTAGATGCTGAAAATAGGGTTCAGCATTAGTTATGAAATATGGTATGATTTCCCTTCCAGTTGTCTGGATATATTTGTGCTGTAGACCAAATACCACTCACTCTACTACCTGGAGTGTTTTTTTTTTTTCAAATAATATGACAGAGCTGTCTCAGCATAGTGCTGTTTTAGAAATGATCATGAGAATTAACAGAAAAAAGCAAATCAAAATAAGATTAAAAAAAAAATGTCTTAAGCCGGGCATGGTGGCATATGCCTGTAATCCCAGCATTTGGGAGGCTGAGGCAGGAGGATTGTTGTGAGTTCGAGACCAGCCTGAGCTACAAAGTGAGCTTAAGGCCAGCCTGAACTGCATAGTGAGACCCTGTCTCAAAAAGACAAAAAAAAAAAAAAAAAAAAAGAAAAGTCTTAGCACAATGGCATCTTCAGGATCCGTTCATTTTGAATCTCAGAAGTCTTCTACTTCCGTGGTACACAGACCCCACTCACACCAACAGCACACGTGCAGTCCACTTGTTCTGTGTCTTTACCTTTCATATGCTTTTTTCTTCTGAGAAACTCTCTTTTCATCCTGCCCTTGTGGCTAATATTTGTGTCTTTCAGACATAGTTCAGGGTCTGTCTCCATTGGCAAACCCTGTCTGCTTTCCCAATCTTTCCAAGTGGCTAATTCCTCTGTGGTCATTCTTTTTCCTGGGCTGCAGGAGTCTGCTGATTTATTTGAGTTGCTCACTAGGCTATGGGAGGTTCTGGAGGAAACCACTGTTTTGTGTCCCTGGCCAGGGCAATTAGCACCACTCCTGGCAGTTAATGGTATTGATCTTCTGTCTGCAGCACCGTGAGGAGGATCCACTCAGGTGAAGCCACGTGAGGCCACTACAGAGACAAAGGCAAATGCACGCGTGTTTCTCTTGAGAGTGGCATGATAGCTTTCAGTACTAGGTCAGCCAACCATGAGGTGACTGAGGACGCGTCTTTGACATTTCTATAAATTTGCATCATTTACTAAAACCAGCATCAAAACTTTAAAAGTACATTCAAAACAATATGCAACTAAAACCAGTTCCAAATATTTTAAGGTTTTAAATGTAATGATCAAAATCATCTCCATTCAAAAGCAGTTGAATCATAAAAGTGAACATAAAGCTGCCTTGTCCCGAATGGTTTAAAGACTAATTACTGTGTCCTAATGACTATTGCTTTCCAACCCTGTAAATCATATACAAATAAGAGGAGAGAGTTTTTAAAATGTAAGAGCTTGGTAATTGGGTCTCAGAAGAAAGGAAAATGCATCTTTAGCAACTCCATGAAATCTCCTAACACATAAAGTTTCAGCAAGTGTCTCCCATGGAATTTTGTGGACTGCAATTTCTACACATTCTGTGAAGACTGAATTCAGAGAGTGAGCCTACTGGAGGAATGCTTACATTCATTTGTACCTGTCAACCGAAAATAATAATTGAAGAAACTCCCAATTTTCTAATTCAGTGTATTTTCTTTCAGTGAAAGACAGCTCTATTCTGTAAAATATGCAGTAGGGAAATGGGTCAGAACAGAGAGCCATGGAGGAGCAGTAATTGGTCTGCACTCATTCACAGTAATGGGACTCTTTTTCTATGCAAATGCATTTTGAGTTAAAAGTAAGGCAGGTTGCTGGATATTTTGTGCTAACGTAAACAGAAGCACTGAAATAGAAGAAGATAATTGTTCCTTATTAAAGTGCTTAGAATAGGGCTGAACCCATCTACTGAGTAGGCTGGAGGATTTGGTACTTGTTGATTACTTCCTGTGACAGCATTCAAGGTTGTTTTTGAATAAGAATTGAATTGAACCCTAGAAAACTATCATGGCTGAGTGGATAAAAGAATAGGAAGCATGCTGTGGTTAGTGGTTCATGAGCATTTCTCAAATTGCTGTGAATATGTGCTGATTCTTTCCGTTTTACCTTGCCCAGGATAGAAACTATGGAGCAAAACCTTATTGTTTACCTTTGCTAGGGAAAGCAATTCTATCTTCCTTAGCGATTGCAATTTTTAAACATAAAGTGTTTCTTTGCTAAAAAGCTTACAAATAATTAGAATTTAAAAAATTGGAATCCTCTACTTGTCCTTAAAACATGCATAAAGTTGAATATATTAGAGGCACACAAGATATATTTCATGTATGCTCTCATATACATTTGCACAATAGTTACAGTTAAGTGCATGAGGAAACTCATCATATTCCATCAGTAGACTAGAGTGCCAAAGCTCCGTGATCCTGTCACTAAGCATTTCACCCTTTCACCAGCATCACTTGTTTTCTCCACCATCGTTCATCTCTTCATCCTCCTACAAGTTTTACGTTTTGCAATTATATGTAAAATTGGGATCCTGTTGGTCTTTCCAGGTCTGACTTTTACACTGAGCATGTTCCCTCAGATCATCCATAGTTCTAAAAATGGGAAGAATTCTTTCTTCTTAAGTACTTGAAATATGTCCTGCTACATATTCACCACATTTTCTTTATACATCTCACAGTACACACTTGTGCTTTCTCCATATTTGTACTATGTGAATCAGACCTCAATGAATATGGGGGTGCAGATATTGAGTTAATTTTCATTTGATATGAAGGTATCCTTAAGAGAGATGACTGGATCCTATAGCAGTTCCATTATTAATAATTTTTAATAATCTTTCTGTTTTCTGTGAAGGTGGTTCCAATGAATATTCCCAACAACTGTGGATAAGAGACAATTTTGCTCTACAGCTTTGTCAACACTTGTGATCTTTTGTCTTTGATTAAAAGCCATCCTAACAAGTGGACAGTTACATATCATTATGGTTGTGATTTGCATTTCTCTGATGTTTTTGTATCCTGTTGGTCACTGTTCTGTCTTCTTGGAAAAATATCTATTCAGTTATTTGGTCCAATTTTGAATGGTCTGAGTTCTTTATATGTATTTTGGGTATTGACTCCTTGCCATGCATATTGTTTGCAATTCTGTCTTTTCCACTCTATAGGTTACATTTACATTTTCTTATTTGCTTTCTTTGTTATACAGACTTTTTTTAGTTTGATGTAATGCTACTTATTCATTTTTGCATTTGTTGTTTGTGCTTTTGTTGTCATTTACAAAAATAGCCATTGCCAAGATCAATGTTAAAGACTTGTCTTTTGTATTCTAATCTGTTTACAACATTGAATAAGCCATTAAAGACTAGTACATTTCAAAGTGATTGTGTATATGGTATAACAACAAAATTTTATTCTTTTGTATAAGGATCTCTGAATTCCCCAACACCAGTAAGATCACTGTTATCTCATCTTTGTATATTTTTTGAACCAGTCTCAAAGATTATTTAGCTCTACACGTACTTTTTTTCCTGAGGTTCTCTTTCATGACATTGGCCTGGGTGACAGTTTGCATGCTAATGCCTTACTTTTTCATAATTTTATTGAGAAACAAGTAGCAATGAGACAGTTCCAAATCAAATTAGTAGGACAGTTTCAATAATTAACACATTGCATATTGTTTTCTTAGTGGTTCCTTGTTGTACAAGATGCAAACATGATATTCTATTTACAAACAGTATTAGAAGAGATTGCTTTACTGTTTTGATCAATATTATTTTGCAAGACAGTTTATAGCCCCTGTGTTTGCCACTTTTGGGCTTGTACTTCTTTCTTAAATGCTTTCCCTCCTCAGGATCTTTTGTGTTTCCATATGAGATTTAGGATTTTAGAAAAATTAATTAAAATGCCACTGGAATTTTGATAGGTATTCTATTGATTTTCAATATAAATATTTTATGATTCTTCCCAATCTAAAACATTGTATTCTTCCATTTTTTTGTGTCCTCTACAATTTCTTTCATTAAAGTCTTATTGAATTAGCATGTACGTGTGGCAATTTGAGGACAAGTCTAGGTCAATGGAGTTTGGCTTCATAATGAAAATAAATTGGTTGTTTTACTTTGTTTTATCTCCTTGTTAAGTCTAAGTAGAATTATAATATGTCTTTATGTTAAGGCATTTAAAAAAATGTTTTCCTTGGGGCTGGGGAGATAGCTCAATGGCATAAGTTCCTGTCTGAAAAGTGCAAGGTCCTGAGTTGAATCCCAGGTGCCACATGCCTTGCTGGCTCCAGAACCTTAAGAGTTCCCTCCTGGCCCTGAAACTGAGCATGATGGTGGTGCGTGCCTATAATCCCAGTCCTGAGGATACTGAGACAGGGATCACTATGAGTCCAAACTGCATAGTGAGAATGAATATATATATATATATATATATATATATATATATATATATATATATATATATATTATATTATATGATAAGGAAGTATACCAAGAGTGACAGCCCACATTATTCAGGGAAACATGGATTATATTCAAATTAGAAGGAAGATTATTATTAAATGGCTGAAGCTTAGCTGCCCAAGTAGGTTAGAGAGAACTAAATTTTCCCCATATATAAAGCTAAAATAGGGGAGATGACTCAGTAGAATAAGCACTTTCCTGGCAAGTCCAAGGGCCTTAATTCAATCCCTAGTTCCACCAAAAAAATAAAATAAAGTTAAAATAAAGTCATGGTGTGTGTATTATATTTCAAGTGGTTAAGTATATGGTCAAGTATATGAAAATAATTGAGAAACACCTTGAAATTAAATAGGTAATTCGTGATACTTATTTCAATAGTGATAGCTAATTCTGATCATTTCTTCCAAAATTCACACCTTCCAGAATTCAAGTGATGTTTGCAGCATCACTTGAAAAAAGAATATAGATACAACTAAAATGAGGTTCTACTACATTACTCCAGGCCCTGAATCCAAGGAATGGAGTTTCCTTAGTAGATAGAGATGTGGTTACAGAAATACAAATACACATTGGTACTAACAGAGGAAAGAAGGCCTTGTGACTAAATGACAGAGACAAAAATGGGAGTGATGTCATCTACATGCAAAGAAAGGCCAAGGCTTGCCAGAGGCTACCAAAGACTAGGAAAATGTAAGAAAGGATTCTGTTCTAGAACGTTTTTTTTTTTTTTTTTTGGTGAAACTTGGGATTGAACTCAGGTCCTTGCACTTGCCAAGAAAGTGCTTATTCTACTGAGCTTTCTCTCCAGCCCCTCTTTCTGGAACTTTTAAACACAGCACTTGATACCTTGACTTCAAAGGCTGAGACTCTAGCACTATGCTATTATACAGTATCTCTACTAGGAAGCTAAAGAGATGCCACATGCCAGTACAACACTGGGTGGGATCCTCACAGAGGTGAGTATTGATAGAGGTCAGGTACTGGCTGATTGAACCCTGTAACATTATTAAGAGAGCAAAGAGATATGGAGAAATTAGCATGGAGAGTGAGGACGAGGAGTCAATGAATTAGTGGAGAGTGAGGACGAGGAGTCAATGAATTAGTAGAACATTAGGAGACAGAAGTATCCTGGAAGAAATGAACTTTATAAAGAGATGAGAGTAACAGTGTCAATGCTAGAGAGAGTAAAACATGAATTGTAGCCTACGATGGACTAACAGCTGGCAGATCACTGACAACTTTGAAAATGGAACTTCACTTTGGAACTTAGAAGTGAAATATGATAGACATGAGTTTAGGAATAAACAGGAAATAGAAATTGGAGACAGAAAGTATGAGCTGTTGCCTCAACAGTTTTATTGTAAGCCAGAGGAGAGCAGATTGTGGCAATTGCAAAGATGAAGAAAGATTAAGGGGTTTCCTTCCTACTCAATGTATGAAAAATGCTAGTGACAATAAAGTAATAGAGATAATTTAATCAAAATAATTTGTAAAGAGAAAGGTTTAGTGGTTGTTACTTAAGTGATATCTTTGAGTGGGTGATAAGCAATATAATAAGTTGCCATTAAAGAAGAGAATGGATGGTTCAAGCTAGTTTTCAGAAACCAAGAGATTAACTTGGTGACTATCCAATATGGCAGTGGGAGATTGTCTACAACTTTTGTGATTCCTTCAGTTCCCTTAGAGAAGCGGTAGGCAGGACCACTAGCTGAGACTAAAGAAAGGGAAGGCAACTGGGAAGATAGCTCAGCAATTTAGGTGCCTTCCTGCAAGGTCCTGAGTTCAATCCATATATATATATATATATATATATATATATATATATATATATATATATATATATATATGAAGCTACCAAAAAAGTTTGAAATATATAATATATGAAGCAAGGATTTATTGAATGATTGTCTGAGATAGTAGTTTAGTGGACATAGAAAATACAGCCAGATCCAGAAAACATGGCATAACTAATTTATGGTTGATAGTTAAGACTTAAAGACACCTAGGAATAGTTCTCATGGTTTGTTTTTAATTGCCAGCTAACTCAGGCAGGAATCCAGTGATTACTTATGGTCTGACCAAATAAATATGTACATTGACTATAGAACTGAGCAAAAGATTAGATACTGTGTATTTAATATAGGTAAAATGAAAAGAGCGGCCAGGAAAATGTTGAGAGTTTCGGGGTAAAAACTTAAAAACTTTTAAGATACACCTTCCATTAGGGCATTGGAGGAGAGAGAAAAGGAGGTTGTAGTGAAAGGTTGAGCTCCTTATAATTCAGGTTATGGAAGGGCTGTAATTACTAGTAGGAACAAATACTTAAGTTGATATTGTTTCTACAATGTGTCGGTCACTCATGACCAACAGCTTGAAAAATGAGGATATAGGTGAGGAAAGAGTCTTTATGTGCAGCACATTAGATCTAAGACAAGAAGAGGGGTTTTCTAGGAAAGACCAAGGAAATAAGCAGTAGGTGTAGAGTGAGTAGCAAGTGTAGTAAACCTGAGGCAAGACAGGCACGGCACTCCAGGGCAACCTAACATAGCTTAGTAGTAGTGGCTGGATCTGAGTGGGTGATGTCAAATGTGCAATGAAATAAGTTCAAAGCACAGAGAAAGATCCTATAAGGTCTACAACCACATAGCCTCGCGGGTTTACTCCACATGCATTAGAAAACCACTGAAGCGTTTGAAACTGAGGCCCTTGATTCACACTGTAAGTGCTTCTTTTGACTGCTTGCAGAAAACTTATGGACATGGAGGAGTAGGGAGTTAAGTGTGGAGCCAGGAGATGAGAGTAGATGTGCTGCAGTAGCCCAGGTGAGAGACAGGGATGGGCAGGAGGTACCATTTGGAGCTGGAAAGAGATGGAGAAACACAGGAGAGAAACATTTGGAGAGAATTTAAACTGGGACATGCACATAAGAGTGTTAGTGACAGAAAGGAGATGCGAGACACACACATGGGTTGGGGTATCTCAAACAATTAGGACAGGACAGTGCCACCAGTGAAACATGGAAATCAGAAGAAGAGGTGGTTGGTGAAGATGTCTGGATTGTAAAATCAAAAGGGTGTGTGGACAGCTGCACAGGTCTGGGATTGACGTGGAGTGCCACAAAGTGGCACTGGGAGAAAGACCCCATTCAAAAGAAAGGGAAATATTGAAACTGTATTAGAGAAAGTGTGAGAAAAGATCTTTCCTCTGCAGGGATAGTTCAACACTTCTGTCAGTTTTTCCACTGCTATAATTTCATAGAAGATAATAATACCTACTAGTCTCTCAAAGACAGGAAGGCAACTGGACTACATCCTGAAAGTGCCACTTTGTGCAGAGCAGTTCTGCCATGCGGGTGATTAACTCTCTGTAGAGGATGCCCCTTAAGAATAAATCCGCAATGTTAGGCATTCCAGAGCATGTCTTCAGACTTGGCTGCTGTCTCTAATACCTTCTTCTGAGTCATGACTCATAGTTCTTTTTCAAGATGAAGAGGCTGATGAGGTAGATATTCTCTAGGCTTTTCCAGCTCTACTGATTGGCAGACCCAGGGGCTCAGGTTAGTTAAACCAGCCACATCACTCAGATTATGTCTCAAATGGTACATAAGTGCATCACTTCTTTCTTACCAAGCTAAGTTTTTCCTTTGTTCAATAGACTTCTTTCTTTATAAATTATTTTTCTCAACCCTTGTAACTTTTTGATTTGAAATTTACTACACATGTATTTTGTATAACAATGCCCACATTTCCTTCCACCTACCCATCAGTTTCTCTCCCTATCTGTGCATTATTTCCTGTCTGGAGTCAGCACAGCTGAGTGGGAAGAGCATGCATTATATTTTGTATGCTTCAGTCTGAGTCTCATTGCATTTTTAAATGTCACTACTATGTTTTAACTTTTGAGTCATTGGAACTCTGCAATTCTGAGGATTTGGTGAAAAAATCTGTATTGTACAAGTAGGAGTACCCCACTCATGGTAGACATATTGTAGTGTCAATATGTCTTCCTTTAATTTCCAACAAGACTTCAGTTTTTGTTCATTCATTCGTTTGTTTGTTTGTTTGGCAGAACCAGGGATTGAACTCAGGCCCTTGTGCTTTCCAGGGAGGCACTAATTACACTGAGCCATCTCCCTGGCCCCTAGGACAGCAGTTTGTAAAGATAGATAGAATGTCAGCATCACAGTGAGCTTTCTCTAGCATCATACACATTGGAGGCATTCAATGAATGTTAGTTTATAGCTCAGAGGTAGTGGTAGCACCATTCTCCAGTGTGGCTGTATATTCACCGGATGTGTCCTATAGCCCTAGCACAGCAGGGCACCTAGACACAAAGACACACAATCATTCCCCTTAGGGAGCCCAACTCCAAGAGGATGGAAAAGTCAAAAGAACCATAAGAAGTTGAGATGCATGTTAAAATTGAGCATTACTAAAATGAAAGCAAAGGTGGTTTGAGCTTCAGGGCTGAGTGTAGAATGGGGCTGCAGGAACTGGGTCTTAATAAGGAGAGGCTGGCCAGATGTAGGAAAGGGGAGCTATACCCCGCCAAGAGGAAAATAAAACAACAAATATGCACTAATAAACGGAAGCAAGGAGGGACAACTCTGGGTGACGATAAGTATTGAGACAACATTGACATGTGAACAATGATGTGTAATAAAGAGAAGAGTTAAGAATAGAGCCTAGAACATCAAGCTCAAATTTAGATGCTTTCCCATAGAATTAGGAAGACTTAGAATCCTCTGGGTATCAAAGTCGCATGACCAACTACATGGTAAAATGGTACTATTTAGGCCGGTGTGGAAGGCAAAATGAGCCTAAGGATACTGAACACTTGCCTTACTGAATTGAACTGAATTATTAAGGAAAGTGCACTCAGATTATGAAAAGAATCCAGGAAAAGCAGGATGAGTATTAGAAAATTATTATTGGCTGCCTCTTGTTAGTTGAGGGCCTCTGACCCCTAAGCCAGTGTTTATCTATTCTGTATTAGTTTATTTTATAATCTGAAACTCTGTGAGAAGCAATTATTTTTTTTTTTTTTTTTTTGTCTTTTTGAGACAGGGTCTCACTATGCAGTTCAGTCTGGCCTTAAGCTCACTTTGTAGCTCAGGCTGGTCTCGAACTCACAACAATCCTCCTGCCTCAGCCTCCCGAGTACTGGGATTACAGGCATGCGCCACCATGCCTGGCTAAGCAATTCATTTTTAAACAGTCTAAAAAGAAAGACAGAAAGAGGGAGGAAACAACGAGAATAACAGGGTGAGTGCTGAGACCAGTCACAGATGAGGTCCTTGTTTTTCTAGGAAGCATATCCAGGTCAGAGGTGATTCTAGAGAGCTAGAAACTTCTGGGACTATCAGCATGATCCTGACCCTTGATTCCCATGGCCCTGCTCTGTACACCCCCAGGACAAGAGATTCTGGCATCTGTGTGCAAGGACCCAGCAATAGCAGAGCCTTTGACCCTCAAAGAAGGGAAGAATGGCATGCAGAGGCACATGGCTTATTCACCCATCCCAGCCCATGGTGCTGGGGAAAGGGTAAAATCCAATCTTACATAAATCACGTGTAAGATGAGCTAAAATGTCATTATCCACACTAATGTTCCTCATACAGCACAACTTTCAGACTTCTGAAATAGCATCCATGGGTGGAGCAACTGCTTTGCATGTGCCCCCCACCCTGGCTCCTTCATCTCCAGCTACACACACACACACACACACACACACACACACACACACACACACACACACAATGCACTTCTTTTCTCAATATGTCTCTTGAGACTCTCAGTTTTCCCTTTCAGTTCTGTTCTATTTTGTCAGAAATGCTGATTGAGGCTTAGTACATTGATTTCCTGACTTCTTCTGGGTAGTGAACAGCCTCCTAGTGAAACCTGAATGTCCCGCTGGACAATAGCAAAGGATTAAATAGGGTCTTTGACTATACCACAGTCCAATCTGAGGCATCATAGAACAACCAGTGTGAACAGGAGGGAGCTGCCCTCCTTATCTTCCTCAAGTCTAAAGGGAGGGAGATGGAGAAGCAAGAGAGAATGTAATCGCAGGAACTAAACAGAGTGAAAATAACCTGACCTCTGTCTTGCCAAAGCTCTCCTAATCCAAGTACAAAGTAATTTGCACTTTATTTTTTGAACATACATTTAAGTTTTCCATTACACCACACACACACACACACACACACACACACACACACACACACACAGCTGCATTCAAGTCTTGCTTTTAATACCATGGTAAATACACATAATATGCTAGGAGCATTCTAGTGTTGCCCTGGGTGAGACTTATGTCCCTAGAAAATGAAAAGGACTGAATGACACTCTGATTGGACCTTTGCACTTCATAGCCACTATAATTCATGCTAATTTTTAACTTTTTTCTTTCAAGGAAGTTTACAGGTTCGCTACCAGTTAAGCAAAGAAGAAACCCAAGTATTCACCATTGATGCAGAGAACTTTGCCAACAGAAGGATGCACCACTTGCGGATTAACCGAGAAGGAAGAGAACTGACCATCCAGGTGCCAAGCTTTCTATCTTCTTACTCCACACACGCCCTTTGACTCCTCAGTCAGGCTCTCCTTGCCTTTGTGCCATAACCAAGCAGAGCCTGGGAAGCAGATTGTGGGGCACTGGCCTCAGTCTTGGGCCGGGCAAGGCAGCTTCTCCTGTGGGAGGTGCTCCCTGCTCCTCAGGGAGCCTTGTGAGAAATGCAGATTCTCAAGCCTCTCACCATTTCTGTGTGTGTCCTCAGAAACTATGGGACAGGGAAAAGCAGGTGAGTCCAGTGCTGGTGCTTTTGGTGCTCTCTGAGCATGGGAACTAGGACTGTCTAGTAGGCTATACCAGGCCCGTGAGGGGCTGGGCGCTGGTCTGTGGAGCACTGCAGAGGGCACAGCTTATGCCTGGGCATCAGCACTCACCTCCTAGAGAAGTTCAAGGTGGAGAAGAGTGCGGAGAAGACTAGGATGGGGATCCATGTGGGCTTGGTGGAGCAGCCTTAGAGCCCAAGCCTGAGATCAGCGAGCCTTCAGATCTCTGGCTCTCTGTACAAAGATCTAAAGTACATGGGGGAAGACCAAAGTGGAGAGTAGACAGGGCTCCAAATCATCTTCAAATCATAACTTGTGTGGATCCCTGGAGCGTGCCTAGCCATGACTCTACACTACTTCATTCCATCCCTCCTCTTGATCTCCACCCTTGCCATTTTAAAATGCTTCCTCTCTAAGACAATTGTAATCCCATCTACACTCTAAACAAATGACTTTGTCTCAGATACTCTTCTCTTATTGCTGGGACAAAATACCTGACACTAAAAATTAAGGAAAGAAAGGTTTATCTAGCTCACAGTTAGTGGAGGTTTGAGTCCATCCATACTCAGTTGGCTCCAAGACAGAGTGGCACAGGGCAGAGTGCAGCTGTTCATCAAAGCAGAAAACAGCAAAGAGCAAAGGGAGGAGTTGCAACACCAGCAGCTAGCTAGCCTCTCCCTACTTCCATACATCTGTATGTGGATTACCTGCCCCCAGGGTGAGCGTAGCACTCTTGTCTAGCATTGGATCATGTATTAATTACAAACTCTAGAAGCCAGTGATTGCAGAGGCTCTGGGGCGGGGGGACAACTAGACACAAACCATAACACTTTGCTTTCTTCTTTTTTTAAAGAAATGTAGCATTAAGAAGAAAATACCCATGCCCTGCCAAGCCAACACCCCATCCTGCCTACATCTCTCCCTTGCATTTGCTCTCTGGCTACTGACGCTACAGTGTTCAAGGTCCTAGCTAAGGCCTGCTTCCCTCAAGTAGGTTCAGATCCTAGCACCCACTCAACCACAGTAGCCTAGGGAGGAAGCAATTCCTCCTTTTCTTCTTCCTATTTTTTCAGCTCTATTAAATGGTTTCCCAAAGCACGAAACAAGGGATCATTCCACACACTGGCAGAAGAAATTAACAAACACATGGAAGCCTGTTGGGGTCAAGGGAGGAAATTTGGTTTCTACCAGTCTTCACTGATGTCCTATCTTCTCCCACGTTTTATGCCCAAGTCATGGCTGTATTGTCCACCTACTTGGTCTCCAAATGATACTCCTCCTTACCCCATACCAACAAGGTTTTTCTTCCCATATGACACCAAAATTGCCCTTTGCGAGCACCAGCAGCGTTTCCCCACAGAAGCTGTTAGTGGGGCTCTATCCTCCCAGGACCGCTGACACTGTGATGGCTCCCTGCTCGTGTGTTCCACTTGGTATGGCCTTCATTCAGTACCCCGCTCCTGCCTGCTTTCTCCTGCCTCTGCCAGCTGTCCATCCCATTCCTGTGGTCTGTGCCCTCATGTACCCATCTGAAGCCTGCAGGGCTCCGTCCTCAGCACCTTCTCTTGCATAGCTGCACTCTCTCCAAGCAAACGAAATTTGCCTGGCTTATCTCACTCAAGCTCATGTTTCTCGATATCATGTTGCATAGAGGAATTCATCTCAAATGTGTATTTAGCCATAACTCTTTCCTAATGCTGCAGTTTTTCCGTTTGATTTCAGTCCTACAATCTGTATGGCCTGTACATGTTTTCCTTTTTTCTTTCAGAATTTGATGCTATATGACATCCAATAAAATTTTCTTATTTCTCATACCTCAGTACTGTCTCCATCCTCTGCAGTGTCAGTCTCATGACAATCTAGATTTTTGTCTGTTCTCATTATTACAGAATCTATACTTTCCCAGAGATTGGCTAACATACAAGAAGCATTGAACAAATATTTGAGAACTAAATGGAAGAATTCCATGGAGCTTCAGACCCTGTGTGTAGAAAACTGAACTGACCTTGTGTAGTGGGCAGCGAAGCAACTTTTAGGCTTGTAAGTGGCTGCTGTGACTTCAGGTCACACCTTTCCTGCCTGTACTGGATGGAAGGACAGATTTCACAGTGATGGGGCACAGACAGAGATCAGTCCCAAAGAGATAGGGAAGCTACAGAGAGATGGATTTGGAATAGCTCTTTGGAGGAGTGGTAGCAGCAATAGTATCCATTTGGCTATGGAATATTCAAGAAGTTAGAATAATTATCTGCTATCTCCACTGGAGGACATTCAGGAGTAATGGTTAGCTGTAATGGTAGGCTATACAGTACGAATAGTTCCCAGGTCTTCAGAATTCCATGAGCATATCTCCAGTAGTTCCTCTAGGCACCAGCAGGGAGAAAGGCCTCTGGGAACATTCGTGTTGAAAGGAATGGGGACCCTGAGTCACGTGCCTGGGTTTTGACTGAAGTACAAATGGGGAAATCGGGGCATGTTCCTGACACACATTTGTACATATGGCTCCTTTTTTCGACAGTGACTGTTATTATGTCCACAAATAAAAAATTACAAACAGGAAACCAAGAGAGAAACATGATACATTTGCACTCCTTTATGTGAAGAATTTCCCCCGTGAACTTATAGTCAGTGGTGCACACCTGTCAGATGGGCAGATTATTACTAATGGGCAAAAGGACCAAAAACAACCCAGAAGCTTTAGTTTTCAGATTTTCATTAGCACAGGAGCATGACACACTGGACTCCTCTCAGTCCAGCTTCCTCTTCCAGTCAAGATAATTTCCTTTTGCTTCCCTACAATAAGCTGTATGGTCTCAGTTGGGAAGGGAAAGCTAATAACACATTCTTAGTCCCACCCATGCCCTGTGGAAAATGCCCCAGTGACTACTATGCCTGTGAAAGAGAGGCTGACTGACACATTGGTCCCCTTCGTCCAGTGAGCAGGGACTAAGGACAGGTTCCTTCAAAACCCCTGAGCTCACATTGCTATTCCTCCTCTGCTCTGCTCTTTTTGGCCATGTCAAGGTCTTAGAGCCTGAGTCTACAGCCATGAGAAAGAACTCTTTGCAAAGGCTTCAGGATTCCAACTGGCCAGTAATTTTTAAGGGCAAGGACCCATTACCTCACACCAAATGCCCTAATTATAGAGTGAAATTTAGCATCCTTGTTTAAGATATAATCCAACATTACAGAGATTGAGCCAGTTTAATCAAATAGCATGGTAGTGAGATTCTAAGTAAGATTCTAAGACTGGGAGAGGTATTCATTGAGGAAGAGATACTTGGGTGTGAATTTAGTCTGTTCCTTATGCTGTGTGATCCTAAGAAAAGACTCATCCTTCTGACCCTGAGTCTACTTACATGTCTGCATCTCTATCTATCTATCATCTATCTATCTATCTATCTATCTATCTATCTATCTATCTATCTATCTATCTATCTGTCTGTCTGTCTGTCTGTCTGTCTGTCTGTCTGTCTGTCTGTCTGTCTATCTATCTATCTTTCTATCTATCTCCTATCTCCTTGTCTACACAAAGATGAATGCAAGTAGACTAACTTCTCACAGAGCTTGTGTGAAGAAATGTAGCTAAAAACTGAAGGGCAAAAATCTGACATCTGGGGCTTGCTGAATAAAAGGGTTTTATCAGCTTTCCTCTTTTCTTAATCATCCATTTCATAACTTGCCAGTGCCTCTGAGTATTCTAGGTTCGGAGGTGGACTAAGCTCCTCTAAGGCAGGTCACAAAACTTAGTGGCCTATAGGAGTAACGAGTTCAGAGAGTTACTCCTTACTCCCTTACCAATTGTACTTCCAGAAGAAAACAACACAAAGAATCAAGTGGCTCTATGGGAATGCATAAAATAATGCCTGTATTGCTGTCTATGTTGTTGATTTCTTAGCCTATATGGTAAATCATGAAGCCTTAAAGCAATCTTTGTACATCCCTGTATTACACTTGCACTCTTTGTATTGGCTTCATTTTGTAAACAGGCCACCTACACCTGAAGCTGCACTACAGCTCAGACACCCTTGTGGGCAAGGCTGGTGCCTGCCATCCTGCCTTCATCTCCCAACTTTTGCAAATGCTGCTTTTACTGGGAACTTCTTTTTCTTTGTATCAGGAATGAATCTTAGGACCTTGCATTTGCCAGGCAGGCACTTGTGCTGCTGAGTTATACCCTGGCCACAAGCTTCTTTAATACAGTCTCACTTAGCTTCTCTCCCTCTGCTACTGATTTGGTGAAAGAGTAAAGGATGGAACACATGCTCATAAAGCAACATCTATGGCAAGAGTAGCTTGCATACTGAGACAGAGGACTCTTCCCTATGTGCAGCTTGAGCAAAGCCCCATTATCAGAGAGCTGGCCCTGTGGAGCCCATGGAGTGGTGAGGAGAAGACCAAGGGACTCTCCACTCTAACTTCATTTTCAGGATCCCTGACATAGCTCTTTCCTTGGCAGGACAGTCCTATCCACCTTTCACCTTCTCACTAGGCAGAAAAGCCTGCTGGAAGGCACTGTGCACCCTAATGGAAGAGGTCATGGTGGAGAGAAGACAGACAAAGCAGACAAGAGCACTGTAGAAACAGAAGGCAGCTGGTCAAGGGCTAGGGCCACATCTGGGTCTGTGGATCCTGAATAGAACATGGGTGGAAAGTAAGAGTACCAAAGACTTCTTGTGCCCAAAGGTCTGGAAGCTTCCCCAGACATCCTGATATTAGCGAAGAATCTGTCTTTGTAGCCCACCAAGAGGGCAATCAATTCAAGAGGTTGTTTATTCATTCAGCAAGCTTTGCCAGTTGTTATTTCCAACAGAAAAAAAAATAGGTATTGTTAGAGGTATTTGTAACCCTTAATCCATAGATTATGAATTTATGAGACAGGGAGGGAGGAACAGATGGAGAGAGGGAGGAGAGGGTGAGGGGTGTTGGAGAGAGGGAGAGGGAGGGAGGGAGAGAGAAAGAGAGAGAGAGAAAACAGACAAGAAAAGGAGGGAGGGAGAGATTATTTTAATGTCACATCTTACTGCAAAGTAAGCAACAAACAAAAAAAAAGTATGGGAGAGTAGAGGAGAGGGAGAGGAGTGGTGTAAAGACAGGTAAGATGGGCCGCCCCTCCCACATGTTCCACATATCCACAGTGAATGCAGAGTATGACATTCTATGTCGTATGTGACAGAAAAATAATCACAACAACAATGCTAGAACTAGAAATCCTACTAATGATGATAATAAGAGTAAGAATAAAAGTGAAGAATGGAAATTTGGAGAAGGAAGGAGAGAGGTGGGCAGCAAGAGGAAGGGGTTGGGAGAGAGCCAAGCTGTGTTATGCCACCACTCCCTAAAATGAATGTAAATGTCATGCACTGCAAACATGTACTAATATGAATTTAAAAGGAAAAGCTCAGCTGTAAGCTGGAGCAGCATCTGCAGCAGCCAGTCAAGGTGTTCTAAAGGAGCTCCTGGCACGCAGTAGATATGCAACGCTCATTGAATATCTGCTGTGGAGATTTAGGAAGAAAATAAAAAGTGCTCCAGGTGCTCCAATATGTAGTGATGTGTGCTCCAGTGTTCCAGTATGTAATGAAGCACAACAAGCAGACCTGGTGTCCTGGGTCACGTGGGCCACATGGCAAGGGACACTGCTTTGGTGATATAGCCTGGCCTGGGTCAAGTGTTCATCTCTGTGACAGCAGTTTCGCCATCTGTGCTGCTATTCATATGTAATATAATGGAAATACATTAATGCAATGGTAACTCTTATTAATCATACTATTAGGAATCATAAGACCTGCTTCACAGTGCCCTAGAGGCAAACAGATTTGGAAGAAATGCATTTATGTTGTGTCTCTCATATCCCACTGTTCATTAAGGGACAAACATGAGGAAAGTGAGTTGAAGTTCCCACACAGTCACAAAGCACACAGTCATGTGTGGTGGTCCCAGCTGTGACTTTTGTCAGCAACCACCCCAGTATAGGGAGGCTCCTGAGAGCTGCCCTGGGTCTCAGGGTGTGCAAGCAGGAAGGACAGAGGAGACGGAACTGTCCTGCACCTGCTGCTCCCGGGCCCTGCGTCAGGCACACAAGCCCTAGCACCTCCACCTCCCCTTCTTAAGGAACACTGCCAGCTGATGAGGAGGAGCTTTTTCAGGAAGACCTCTTGAGCATGCCAGGAGGGTCTGGAAGCCACTGGATAGATCTGATTGGGCAGAAGAAAGGATAGCGGGGTGGGTGAATGCCACCTAGAAGGGTGTAGGGAACCAGCAGATGTACCTGTGTTCGGAGTGGGTGAGGCCAGAAAGCATCCCGGAAGGATGGCCTGGATGGGGTAGTACTCACTGGTCCCCGCAGGGTGGCGTGGTTAGGAGGGCCGGTCAGTGGAACTCACTCGGCCTCCCTGGCACAGCAAAGCCATTCAGTCCACACTCAGACTCAGTCAGAATTCTGGAACAAAAGAGAACAGCGGTGGGCGGAGGTCCAAGGGGAGAAGGCAGGGACAGCGGCCAGCATTCCCACATGACATTAATCCTGTGTGGCAGCTCTAAAGCAGGTTGCATTTGTTTACTTGTTTGCAGCAAAGAATTTGAAAATCTCTGTGGAGAGATAAATACCTGTCAAAAGCTTTAATGTCTGTGAAAGTCGTCATCTCACAATGAAGAAAGAAACGGGTATTTTACAGGCACTGTGGGAGAATTAAACAGGCATTTCTGAATTCTCTCAAGGAAAGATTCCAGGATGAAGTCTACGCAGTGTGCATTTTTTCCAACTATTTCCGAGCAGCTTGTCCCCTGTGTGGAGGACGTTGGCTAACAGGCCTTTGTTTGCTCTTTTCTCGCAGATGGACCAACAACTCCGGCTAAGTTATAACTTCTCACCCGAAGTCGAGTTCAGGACCATAAGGTCGCTCATCTTGGGCAAGATCACAGGTCTGTTGCTCTGGTCAATATCTTTCGGGGTGCATTGTTAAAACAAATGAATAAACCCTTCCCTCGGAATGCCTCATGATTCAAAGCTGATGCTTTCACTCCTAGGGTATCCAAAGTCCAGAATCAAGATTTCTGACAACATTTAAATTCAAAAACATTTCTTACTAAGCCAAAATATAGATCTAGTACATTTAGCATATTAATTGAGCTTTCTTTAATATTTCTCCTAAAAAAAAAAAAAACAGGTTATCATTTGTGTCAGTGATGAAAATTTCCGGGGTGCTCTGGCCCCGCCCCTAGGCATGCTGAGCAGCCGATGGAGTCTGCGTATGGTGGTCCATGCCTGTAATGCCAGCACTAGGGAGGCAGAAATCGGGAGGATCACTAGGAGTCCAAGTTGCGTAATGAGACCCTGCCTTAAAAAAAAAAAATTCTACTTCCTCAGTCTAATTCCATTAAAGTTTTTTTCTATTATAGTACAGAATAACTCAAAATCAATTATCATTCTGAACACTTGTTTTAACATACATTCTGACTAGATAAAACACTCGGGCTTTTTCTGTGAAGTGTTTCTATAAAGTTACCATTGCTTCTAGTTGCTTGTTTTCTTAAGGAAATAGAATATACCTTCACAATTTCTATATTGTGTCTTAAGAAAAGCAGGGGGCACCTCCACAGTTATGAGATCACCGAGAGAGTGTTTGGACTTCTCTGTGTAAGCCAGTGAGTGTAGGAGATGTGCACACACTGCTGGCATTGTGAGCAGCAACCCAGCCAGGCCTGGAGCCTAGGTCTGTTTGAATAGATGCAACCCATTTTGATAGCATGCTACAGAAACACATTAAAAAGTAAACCAAAAAACCTACAATATATTTTACCTTTAACTTTCTGTAAACCATGTTTTATGAATAACATGTTTCACCAAAAGGCTGATATATTTCAACATTTTGAAAACACCGATATTAATTTTGAGTTGGCAGTGTTAACCTAATCAACTCTCATTGCATTTGATGCTAAGACATATACCTTTCAATAAAATTATTGAAATGCATAAAAACACAAAGATAATGTTTAGATGTATGCAAACATGGAGACTGGAATTCATTTCTATTGGCATAGTTACTTTGTATGCAACTGAGAAAAGCAAAGTAGCAAAGTAAACAAGTAATATAATAACCGTACTGAAGCAGGAGGGTCACAAGTTTGATTCCACCCAGAGCTATTTAGCAAGATTCTCAAAATAAGAATTGCCACAAACTTGCTTCAGTGGAAAAGCTGTGAGTTTAAACCCAAGGCCCATAAATAATTATAATGATAGCAATAACAAGTCATTTCACTTGATTTTACATTAATATGTTTTAAATTTGTATAATGCTGCACTTTCATTTGTTTGATTTTTATTTAAACTCAGAATTCAAAATGTGGACCATTGATACTAGATGGAAATCCACTGCAATAGAGGATTTTTTTTTCTATTGGAAGTTTGACAGATTTTTATATTCTATATCAGAGTATTTATTAGGTACATGGAAAATTGAAAATTTTATGTGTCCTTGATGAGGTGAACATGTTTGCCAAATTAATGATGTCCTTTAACTTTAATATCTTCTTGCACTTAAATTAATTTTATCTGTTGTTAATATGGCTATTCCAGTTGTAATTTGGTTACAGTTTTCTGTGTATCCTTCTCATCCAATCTTTCTTTTCCATTGAAGCCTTATGTATGACTTGTGAGGAGCACACAGCTGTTTTACCAACCTTGGCATTTATTTTGGGTTGCCAGTGTGGCTCCTTTTGCATTCTGAGGTTGTTGATATGGTTGGAGTGTTTCTACCTGCTTGTCTCTGTCTCCATTATCTCTGGATTCATGTGACTCTGTCACGGGCTTTGGTATTCTGTTGCAGTACTGTCCAGGAACACCTGATGACTTTGGACATTTTGAGCAAGATTGGGTCTAGAACAAGATGCTAGTTACTTAACAAAATTGGTGTAGTACATACAATATGAGTTCTTCTCATGGGCTTTTGGAATGATGCTTCAAGTGGATTGATGGGGATCTGGGAAGCTACTGATTACCGACTGGTACTACCCCAAATTCTAGGATCCAACGAGACTGTCGTAAGACAGGTCCAGTTGTCAGAGGCAGGAGGTCAATAAAGAATTGCTGCGAAGCATGCCTCATGCCACTGGTGTCTGCTGGACAGTGGAAAAGGGTGAAAAGTCAAGAACAAGAGTCATTTCACTTTTTTTTTTTCCTTTTTCAGTTGTATAAAATGGACACATTTTACACAACACAAGGTGAATCCAAAAGCTTAGCCACAGTGTGTCTAGAAAATGTCAGTGTTCATTTCTCAAGTGGCAACTGAATGAACCAATCAATACTCACTGGCCTGTGGCTTGAGTTTTGCTTAGTTCTTATCCCATTTCCCCTTTCTAATAGTAGGGATTGTTAGTTTTGGTGGATATTCTTTATTTGATTTACTAATATAGCCAGTAGCTTTTTGCTCACTATTCGTTCATCTCAGAACTTTCTACATGTGCCCAGATTCAATTTCTTTGCTTCTGAATCAAAAGCTTTTTCCTGTGTAAAGTTTCCTTGATTGTAACCTTTTCCACTGAAAAAGGTTCCTGTTTCACCTCCATTTAGGGAAGATAATATTGTTCAACATATAGCTCAACACAGAACTCAGTTTGTTGAGGCCACCAGCCTCTGGCTCCCACCAGGGAAGGAGAATCCACATCTTTCCTGAGTTCTGCATTCAGCTTCGGCGATGCCACCTTGGAAGGGTTCAGCATAGGAACGCTCACCCTGCAGGCTTCAGAAATGCTGCCCATCAGGGTGTTTCCCATACCTTCCTGCAGAAAGGCTGCTCTTAAACACTGAAATCTGGTCCTCTGACATGAGTGCCTGCTCTCAAAAAGCCTCTGGTCCAACTACTCCACCTTTCAAAGTACTCTGGCCACACCTCATTCACCTCCTATAAGCTACCTTTAAGGCCATCTAATTATTGTTGATTTTTTTGTGCTATCATCATGATATGTTTGGCTACATATCACTCTTTTAACTGTTTTACTGCACATTTTTATGCTCTCTGAATATATGAATTAGCTCATCCATATCTGTGTTTAAAAGTATTAGATATTATTCATCTGTCTATTCAGCATTTCTCAATAGTTTTAATATGTCAAATATTCTTCCATATCTTTACACACCATTATTTTTTATATTTCAATTAGATAAATCTATGCTTTCTAATTCTAAACTTATATCGCTTACCCTCTATTTATACTTTTACTCTGTCATAGTGGCTTATAGGATGGCCATTTTGTTTGCTTCTATTCTCAGCTTCATTAATTTTTCTTCATGTATACCTAACACCCTTTATCCTATTCAATGATTCACTTTGCATTGATGATATTTTCTTTTGATTTCTAAAAATAACTTTGTAGGTTTTGTACATGAATTTTATTGGTATAATATGGATATACATAATGAGCATGTTTGTCAGAGTTTGGACCTGTACATCATGTATCTTGATTCTTCTTTATTTTCCCAGTACCCTCTCATCCTTTCCTCCCCCTTTCCCTCCTTATTTACAGAAATTTTGTTGTTTCATTCTCTTTTCTCCTATTTCTATTCTTTTTTTCTTTTCCTTTCTTTCTGTTCCCCCTCCCTCATCACATTTCTTTTTCCTGTTCCCTAGTACCCGTTATATATTTTGGCCCTTATTTACCCTTTTAGTTTCTCGTAATGTGATATTTAAATGTGTGTGTCTGAATTATTTCCCTGGGAAGTATAGGCCCACTTTATCATTCGCCTCTTTTTCCTTCTTTCTCTCCCCTACCCACTCCCTGATTGTGCTTTCTTTTGAACAGCTTTTCCCTATCTCACAACCCCTTTCATACATTGTGGGCCTTATCTACATATTTTTTTCTTGCATAATAGAAAGGATATGATATTCACATATGTGTACCCAGTTTTTCTCACTTTAGAGGGTGGTCTCTGGGCTGGCCAAATAGCTTAGTGGATTAAAGCCCCTGCTTAGGCAGATGCAGGGGCTGAGAGTTTGATCCCTGGGTCTGCCCTGCTGACCCTGCCCCTGGGGCACCCCGAGACAGCAATTCGGCATGGTGGTATGTGTCTGTAATCCCAGCACTTAGAAGGCTATAAGCAGGAGGATCACTATGAGTATGGTCTGTGCATGAGATCTTATACACTCTATACATCCTGTCCTAAATACAAAAAAAGAAAAAAAAAGTGTGGTCCCAAGTTGCATTTACTTGGAAATATCTCATTTACCCATTTATGACTTAGTAATATTTCATTCTATAAAAAAATTTTATCTATTTGTTGGTTGTTAGGCATTTATGCTTTTTCCAAGGTATATATATATATGTGTGTATATATATACATATATATATATGTATATATATATACATATATATGTATATATATGTATATATGTATATATATACATATATATATATGTATACACACACACACACACACATATATATATATATACATATGCATATATATATATGATATATTTCCTTCTTCTGTGTTGATAACCAGAAGAGGACTAGCTGGCAAAATAGTACCTCTAATTCTAGTTTTTTTCAGAAATCTTTGCACTGATTTCCATAATGGTTACACTGGTCTACACTCCCCCAACAGTGCAGAAAGGCTCCTTTTTCTGCACAGCCCCTCTGCATTTGTTAGTGGTTGACTTCTTGATAATAGCTATTCTTTCTGGGGTCAGATGGAATCTCAATGTTGCTTTAATTTTCTTCTCTTGAATGAACAATGATGTTGAATGTTTTTGTAGCTTGCTGTTTCTACATGTTCATCTGAAAAGGGAGTAAATCATAAGATCACTTCAATATATATAGAAAAAGTAGTTCACAATATCCAACACCATTAGTGATATAAACCCAGAATACATGGTGTTCAGCTCAATTTGATAAAGGCCATCTATGACAAACCTATAACCAACATCACACTAAATGGTCAAAAACTGAAAGCTTTTACTCTAAGATAAGGAATAAGACAGGGATTCCACTATCATGGCTTCTATTTTACACTGTGCTAGAAACATTGCCAGAGCAATTAAATAAGAAAAATAAATAAAAGCAATAAGAATAAGAAAAAGAGAGGTTAAGTTTATTATTTGCAACTAGCATGATATTATGTACGGAGACCACAAAAAATTTATCAAAAGACTTACAGATTTAATAACTTCATGTTATTTTAAAAATACATCTATTAATCTAGGTAACCCTAGTTTATTTCACACCTTTTTTCATATTTCTATACCATTTAGCATTTCCTTAATAGTTACTCAACATGTTGTGACTGGTGATTCTAATATCTGCAATGGGTGGGTTTAAATAAATATGTCACTTTCCTATGATGTCTTGTTCCTTTATGCAGAGCATGTGGTGTGAGTTTGTTTGTGTGTTCATGCACACACACACACGACTATATCCACCTATAGTTAAAATGAATTAGTGCAAGCCTGGAAGATCAAACATTGGGAAACCTCTCACTCAGTAAAACTTGTGTTTATTTTGCAAGTGCACCGAGATGTTACCCCCTTAGGACAATATCAATCTCTCTGTCTCTGTCCCTGTCTCTGCCTCTGTGTCTCTGTCTCTCTAACTTTGAGTTCCAAGCTCACTGAGATTAAACCATTAAGGTCTCAGCATGAAACCTGTAGATAATAAAATAATATGTTGTGTCGGGTGTGGTGGCAGGCACACATAAGCCCAGCTTCTTTAGAAACTAAAGCAAAAGGGCAGCAAGTATGACACAGGCAGGGTGCTTTATGGGAGACCTTATGTAAAAACAACATGCAAAACCTGCTTGTAGCTCAATAGTATAGTGCTTGTCTGTCATGTATAGGGCCCTAGGTTTGACTCCTAGTAATATTAATGCATACATATTTCTTAATGATATATCTTAATAATATATTTGTTTTTTTTATTTTCTGTGTTATTTTTGTCTTAAAAAATCAGAATGACATCAAAATTGTGCATGCATTTGCTTTGCTTATTCTATATTGCATGAAGTGATTATTTTCCTGATTCAGTTTTCCTTAGCTTCAGGTGAAAACTTTAGCTTCAGTGTCTTCTTGTCACAAGAGCTCAAGGCTTTAAATTCCCTGGCTTACTGAGAATGGCTCAGTTAATTCTTCATAGTGGAACTAACATTGGTTTATGCCATGCTGCCTTGGTTCCACCCTCCATCTGCTCTGCCCAAGTGCTTAATATTTCTTTGTTTCCTGAAACTCAGCAAAGCATTATAATGCTTGTTGATTTTCATTAGGCAGAATTAAACTTTAGAGTGTATATTGTATTAGCATGGTCCCTAACCACCTGTTATGCCTTGTTTACAAATATTCTCTGAAAATCTTATGTGGTCATGTGGTGATAGGGTGTTTTAGTCAGATATGGCTAAATCTAGAGTGTGTGAATGTTTCATTGTGCAATGGTGGGAGTAAGGGTGCTGGAGTTAAGGGTGGGTGAGTGCTGAAGTGAAGAGTCCATTGATTGGATAGGTACTGCCATAGTCCCAGTAGATGGGATACAGTATAAGGGATGGAAAGAGGGCTGTCTTACTCTGTCTAGTTGCTTTTGTTGTCTTTTAGAGGCATGAACGGTTGCATCTATGCCCTGGATCCAACTGTTTATGAAATCTCTACAAACTGTGATCTAAATGAGCCATACTCTTTAACACTGGGTGTCGGGTATTTTGTCTTAGCAAGTATACTGGTCAACACATCAACTTGAGAAGTTTAGTAGTTTAATTAATTGACTCAGCAGAGAGTCAGGATTCTTAGTTTGGGAGCATCCTTATGCTGTGCAAGAGAGGGCATGGACACTGCAGTTCTACATCCCAGCTCAGTGGAGCAGGTTTGTAATACAAGGAGGGGAGAGAGGCTGGCTGGGAGCTGCAGCTGCTGCCCCTCCCTTTGCTCTTTACTGTTTCCTGCTGCCACAGGCTGCTGCTCTCTGCCACATGCCATTCTGCCTGGGAGCCATCTGAGTATAGACTAAAACCTCCACAAACTGTGAAATAAATAAACCTTTCCTTGTTTAATTTTGAGTATTGAGCATTTTATGCTAGCAATAAGTAAACAGTAACTGAGACAGCAATAAAATTAACTAAAATACTATCTAGGTACATTTTGGGTCACTGAATCTTCATATCGCAGAAGCCAGGACTTAGGGAGGAGGGCTGATTAGAGGGCTCCCACTCAACTCCGTGCCCTTTGGGGTGGCACTTGCTTTGTGTAATGAAGCTCACATGACACCCTTTCTGAGAATTTCTTAAATTCTTTTCTGCATCTTGAGTCTGTCTGTGCCATTTCTAGAATCTTGCACTCTCTTGAGTAAAGCCACCATTAAGTATTAACAAGATGGCACTTTGAAGAAACAAACTTCTCAGCTGAGGGACAACTCATCTCTTCTGATGCTCTGTGATAGGCAGGCAGGAAGAGCCAGAGCATCCCCTAGGATGCCTGCTCAGGGAAACGTCTTCACCTTTTGACGTCAAAAAAAATGGCCTTCTGTTCCATTCACTCTTCTGTTACTTCGGGAGATTTGTAGTCAGAACTAAGCCTCACAGCAGGTCTATGGAAGCCTCTGTCTGGGCATGAGTGTGAGTTCACCTACTGAGGAGAGATACTAATTCTATGGATTTTCTTGTATTACATCATCATAATATTTATTTCAGTTTGTTCTCTTGGGTAGAGCCTCACTACACAGTCCAGGCTTCATTCCTCCTGCTCAGCCTCAGGAGCACCAGGACTGCAGGCACCTGGTGGTAATACTCCTTCTTGTATGTACCAAGACTCACACTGAGCAGTGAGTTCTGATTGCAGAGGAAGATTTATTCTTTGCACGTGTCCATTAAGTTTTAGTCCACAAGTTTCAACAAACGCAAACACACACATATACACACACACACACACATTCCAAAAATTTTAAATTTTAGAGTAGAGTAAGAATGGAGAACATAGGAAAAGATGATATAGAAATGGATACATGGAATTGAGGGCAAATCTCACATAATTCTTTAACTTCAGAAAAAGGATGATTCCAGGGTACAATTTTGTAGGACATTTTTGACCCAAAATTAAGGATTGCAGACATTTTCTGGGTAAATATTCATGGAAATGCATGTAGAAAACATCTGTTTTTCTCAGAAATGTTAACAACATCCACTATAAAAGAAAATCAAGTTCAGACATTTTTCTTTTTGGAGGAGGAACGCAATTCACTATCTTACAGGACAGTGACTGAGCGCATGCTGCACCAGCCCTGCCACTTCACACACAATGACAAACACCAGTGTGCAGTCCTGTAGGTGCCCACAGTGCAAGGAGGCCCCCCAGGAAACAAGAGCCTCCAGCTGCAGCAACTCCACAGCACCAGCTTTCTGCGAATGCTGTTGCTCAGGCACGTCAGATCAGAGAGGCGGAGAAATCTAATGCGCTTTTTATTGTTTATATAAAAGAAAACATGTTACTTATGAAGCCACCTGCTTGACATGATCATTTGCTTCTAAAAAGTCCCATCTTTCATGTAAAAGCATAAATGTGCATTCCTCAGATTCAGAGAGTGGGACTTATGATGTGTTTCTAGGTCAGTAACACTGCCCTATCCTATAGTGTGGGCAGTCAGAAAGATTTGTGTTCAAAAGCTCCAGGCCCAGGCTGGGGCTGGCTCTCTTTGGTAGAAAACTTGCCTGGCATGTGCCAGGCCTGCACTCTGGCTCCACAGGGGAAAAATGTGTCCGTATACTTGTTGAATCTGACAAAATGTTTCAATAGGTTTTATCATAAAATGAAAACTACTTTTGGTGGAATTCAAATTTCGATTATTATTTTCCTGAGAGGGGAATTTCTTATTGATACTCAGATATTGGATACACTTACTTTCAAAATATGGAAACATATTAAAATCAAGCAAAAAGGAATTATAATTGTGTTTATAAAGCCTAAGTACAGAGTAGGAATAGCAATAAGGTGTGATTTACATGCAGGCCGTGCTGGTAGCATTTTTGTTTGCATAGTTTGCATGTGTACATTCCTTGCCTGCTTACTGGTTTGACAGGCCAGACCTCTCACACCTGAAAGAGACATTATTTTCTGTTCGGATGGCTCTATGCCCATGTAGCTTCCAGTGATTTCTTGGCCATAATAAGCTGCGTAGAAATTGGAAGAATTCCTTCTCTATCTGCACAAATCCCAACTAACTCGAAAAGTGCAGTGAGGTTTGTTAGTACTACACATACGCTGTAGGTCTATTTTGTGGAAGTGAATTCTAAGTGGGTCTGCGACAGAACACATTTGTTCACTTCTCTTTGGTCTTTCAAGTCTGAAGCTCAAACCTACTGTCTTCTGCAATGTCACGTACCGTGAATGACTGTTTTGAACGTGCTCCTCTTTAGGGATTTGCCTAGCAGCTTACAAAGTGTGAATCATGGTGGCCTTCTTAGGTAACAGAGAAGAATTTATTCATATAGATGAAAAGTAGCTACTTCAAAATTCTGATTTTGGAAGACTCCATGCTAATTCCTTTTTTATTTTGTTCACAGTTGAACTCTCATGATTTCAACTGAGTAAAGTCAATATTGAACTGAGAAACAGAACTACAGAATTAAAGATGCTTATCTTTGTAAGGATCAGTTGCCTCATGTTTATATCTCCTGTTTAATTATTTGTCACCAGCCTTGGTGAACTTATCTAATGTGTTGTAGCTCCTTACAAGCATGTGACCATAGGAACCTGAATTCATTTAACCCATGAGAAGAGCCTATGAAACAGTGCATGTAAAGTACTTACTATTTAGTATGTATTCAAAAAATGTTAGATGAAATGATTCATGGATTTTAATGATTATAGGAACATAAAGAAGCTGTGGTTTTCTCTTTACCATGTCTCAAAAAATGACTGTGAAAGGGACTTCCCAAGAGTCCTGCCAGCATTCTCAAGGAGCAGCTGCAAACCCCAAGGGTTGGAAAGAAATCTTGCGACTCCTTCCCAGCCAACACTGTCCCGAGGGTGCATCAGTTTAAGCAATGATGGCAGAAAGGAGTGCAATATTCTGTGAAATGGGCAGGTTCAAGGTGCAGGGTTCTGCTCCTTTCAGGATCTCCAGTTTCATCATCATTCAGTCTTTTTTGCTCTGTTTCCCACCCCACACTGGACTCTGTTTACCTCAGTGCATTTCCCAGTCTGTAATTCTGTTTCTCAGTTCAAAATAGACTTCACTGAATTGCAATCATAACACTCCAACTGTGCACTACATCAAAAAGGAATTAGAGTGGCATCTTCCAAAATCAGAATTTTGAAGTTCCTACTTTTCATCTGTGTGTTTAAATTCTTCTGTTACCTAAAAAGACCACCATAACTCACCCTCCATATGGTGCTAGGCAAATCCTTGGAGAGGAACACATTCAGGAGATTCAGTCACCTTACTGCAACATTACAGTATTGCAATTCTTCATACTGTTATTGCAGTATTGTTATACTGTTGTGGTAACACTGTTCTGCTTACCTCTATGAAGGGGCTTGATTCCGGGCAGGTGAGGTCAGCAAGCACAGCTCTAACACCACCAGTTCAGCAGCCCTTGTGGAAAGAGAGAATTTTTTTAAGTTCCAGGAAAATTCCTAATGGTTTTCTAAGATGAATTTGTACCAACTGACAGCCCAGGCTATTATAATGCCAAGTATTTCAGATATACCAAATACCATAGCTTCATTATCCACAATCATACCTGCTGAGGGGGAGGGAGTAACTTAATATTAGCCACTTGTGTTGAAAACATGGATAGGTTGTTTCACAAAAGGAAGTTGACTTGTGAGAGATGGACAAGTAGGAGGAGAAGTTAACCATGATTTAATAATACTAATGCTTTTCTTTTTTGCATCGTGGTTTTTTTTTTTTTTTTTTTTTGTGGTACTAGTGATCAAACTCAGGACCTTGCACTTGCCGAGCATGAACTTAAGCTGCTGAGCTAAATCCCCAGCCCTCTTTTGCATTGTGCTTGCTCTCTTAAGGAGACAAGAAGAGGATGGTGATTTTAGGAGCTGGCTGAGAACTGTGTATAAAGTGAGGAATGGACTGCATTTGTGTGCATCAGTAGTCCACAGGCACTGCCACAGAAGGTAATAATTAAAAGGTGCTCTGTTCACAATGAATATTCTCTTTATTGGATTTTTCCTAACTACAAACGAAATTTCATATTACATTTATAAGTAGAAATAATAGTTACACTGTGACTGTACAAGTTTAGGTTAAAGTAAAAATGTATGTGTTTTTGGTTTCATAAAATATTTACTGAACCTTTTAATGACAGATGAAGTAACAATAATATACACAAAAGTGAGTATTTAATGACTATAAGGAAAAAAGAAAAGCAGTAGAATTGTGCTTCTTTCACAGACTGGGGACAGTGAAACATTTATAATTTCCCATATAAACATGAAACAATATTCATATTGAATGAACACCCTCACAAATAACTAATGGGTGATGAACACATACCACATTCAACCAAAGAAAGCACAATCTGAGAAATTTTGGGCTTATTCATATTTAAAGTTAACATACTTGCTGTATTTAAAGATTCCTGTAGAAGCTTATGATCTATTCAAATTTAAGAGATGCTCTTTTAAAAAATTCTTGTTATCTTCTTTGGAATTAATTTGTAGTTTCCCAAGTGACTCCAGTAAAAATTATTTCATTTTAAATACACAGGTTCCTTCAATAATGTTTCAGTTTGTTTATGGCCATATCTAGTTCCTTAGCAAGTAAAAATATTGCTAAACCACAAACTCCTCAGGGGTTACACTGCCAGGTAATTCTTAAGTATTGTTTTTCAGAACAATATTTTCAGATTCATTAATTTGACCTGCCCGCCTTCTGCATTATGAAATGAATGGTGGTGAATGGTGTTTTCTTTTTTCAAATTACTTATTTTATTTATTTATTTATTTATTTATTTATTTATTTATTTATTTATTTATTTATTTATTTGGTACAGGTCTTGCTACACAGCTCGGACTCAGGGATCCTCCTGTCACAGCTTCCCCAGCCCGGGGATTATGAGATTATAGGCTTACTCCACCACCCTCAGTTTCTGGGGCTAGCAATGAACTGCCATGGCATGTGCTACCAGGGATCAAACTCACGTCCTTGTATTTTCCAGCCCTGAATGTAATGTTTTCAAGCAGTCAAATGTGAGAATTCAGTAATCTTCCCAACTTCCCAAACACACATCTTGTATTTTCTGTTCTATAGATAATTTAATATGAATTTCAACTGTGTTATGTGGGATTTTTGTTATTAGTTCTTTTAAAAATAATGAAGTACATTTTCCCCATGGAGAGATTCAACAGATAATTTCCTTTCTCTTCATGCATCCGGAATGTGTGTTATCTTCTGATTTGAGAAGCAGTTTTATTTTCCTGTCAAAAATGAATCACTTCATAGTGGCAACAGGGCCTCCTCCATGCTGGGCTGCTATGTAAATGTTGCTTTTTTCTCAAAGAAGAGAAACACTTTCAAAAGCAGGCCCTGGAGTTTCCCCCTTGCCTGCTCTGTGGTACTGCTGAGTAAAAGGGAGAGAGGCAGAAGCATCTAGGAGGTGCTCAGCACACACTCTCCCCCATGGAGAGGAGCAAGTACCAGGCTGTTTTAGAAGAGATCTTCCTTAAAGGAAGAGAGACTCGCACCTGCGCACCTGCTGTGGTACCAGAGGATGTCTGATGCGGTCGAGCAGATGATGTGTGCCGGGCATGGTATTGGTAAAAAGTTCAAAGTAGTTCTCTTCCAGTGACAATGACTGCCCATTCCTATGCGCCTGACAAGACTATGGGTCATGTAGATAACAGAACCACCTGAACAGTCCCTGTTCTAAAATGTCTGTTTAAGTTAAATTCATCTCAAAATAGGCTAGGCCTGTTTAGGTTGTTCAAGGATGTGGAGAATCTTGTGTTGGCTAAGATGGCTTCTAGTTTCCCCCAAGGAAGCCAAATAATAACTGATAATAGGATAATATTCTTTTCAGATATAAGCAAAATTGACTTTATTTTTTATTTTATTTTTATTTTACCGATTTTATTGAGAAAAATTGTAATAAGACAGCTTTAAAACAGGTTGGTAGGAGAGTTACAACAATTAATACCTTGCATATTGTTGTCTTTGTAGTACCATCTGTAGCACAGGATGCAGACATGATATCCTGTCGAAACACCATTAGTACAAATCTTTCTTCTTATTGAATTAAGAGAAAGTAGCTACATATCCATCCTAACTATATACATGGTCCTTCATTTATATCACCATTTTTTCTTTAGTTTTGTCAGAGATAGGTATTCCATTGCTATCCAAATATTGTAGGTTCATGAATTCAGCAAAATATTCCAATATAGTCTAGTAATGCACAATAGTAGTGGGTTATCCATGGGCCTGGCAATGTCTGAATCTGATGACTTGAGCCCTCCACAGCTCAGCAGATTAGGATGGTGTCACTTTTCATGCCTCGTTGCTATACTTTTCTGCTGGATGGTTAAGATACAGCAAGACTTATATAACAAGAAATGTAACTTTTGTATCTGCCAAAGTCAGTCAAATCCCCTCAGGATTTACTTTGAAACCTTGTACCACAGTTTATGGATCCTTTGTCACTGTCAGCCATGTGGATGAGTCATGGCCATTGTCTGACCAATTTGCTCTCTATGAAAGTCTGACAGAATGTTTTCTCTCCATGTGACTCTCTTTAGGCACACTACATCATCTTTCACATTCCTCTGATCACATTCTGATCAAGGAGATTATGTGGCCCCATAATCTCCTTGGTAAGAAAATATGGGACACAACTGAGTTACAGGATGTCACAGTATAGGTTCTCCTATGTCCTGAGTCCTCACTGACCTTGAAAAGTCAAGGCCAAAATGTTGGCTGCCCTTGTAGCCCTTCTTCTTCTCTAATTTTGGCCTGTAAATTTAGGTTGTTAACCCTGCAGAAGAGAAGCTTATTAATGCCTTACAACATATGCAGGTGGGTTTAACCTCACTGTCTGAATATGAAACATCTTAGGCATAAGATGGAGCATTTATTTTCCATCAAGTATTGAAATGTTAAACTTTAAGTCTCTACCAAATATGGAAAAAGAAATTAAAAAATTAAAAAGTATGAATAGTTGCATATTTTTACACAGTAATTTAGAAATCTAATTATATACAGCATTGTAGCAGGAGAGTCCTGCTTGTGACATATTTTTTCTTGTCTCAAAAATAGCAATGTGCAATAGTGGGGTCGTGACTGGAATGCCTGTCATTCTGGTCTTCTAAATACGTACTGCTTTTCATGACATACCAATTATGGCCAGACTATGTCTCAATTAAGTGTTTTTTTTTTAAGATTATTTTATTTTATTTTATTTTTTTATTTTAAGATTCTTACAAGATCAATCTCAATGTCCTTTTAGTGCTCAATGGCTGGCTGAATGGAAAAAGAAAATTCTATATTATTAATCTACTTATCAAAAACTTTTACATGTTATGACACACTGACAAATATATACAAGTTGAATATTTTTAGCAAGGGTGGAGATATTACATTTGTTAAATGCAAAATTATCATTCTTGATTTTATTATTATTTATTTATTTATTTATTTTTTATCTTATTGAACTACAAATGTCAATCAGACAGTTTCAAGACACCTTAACAATACAGATTCGATAAATTAATACATTGCAAACTGTTTTCATAATGTTTTGGTATCGTACAAGGTTCATACATGATATTATATTATATTTACAGATATTATTTTAGCAGATATCTCTTATCAGTGAATTAAGAGTGTAGCTTCTTACTTATCTTATTTTTTATACCTGAATTATATCAAAAATTCAATAATTATTTTCCTAGTGGTTGACCGTAGTACTAGAAGCCGACATAATATCCTGTCCAACCACCATTAGTGCAGATTTTTTGTTTGTTTTTAAGGAGCAATAAATAATGGGATAATATATAGTGTGTGAATATTGGAGTTGTAAGAAGACTATTAGTTATTTATGGGTATCATCTGATAATATCATGCTTGTCTAAACTTGCTTCTTATGTGAACTACTTCCGGTTTTCATGTCAATAAAGCAGGCGAGTAGATGAAAAACTCTAGTTCGAGAGGTTCAGTCACACTCCCAGGGCTAGAAATCTAGTAGGTGGGAAAGCAGCCCTGAGCAGTAGCCACTGAACATGATCTCATACTCCCAGTCCTGCCACCTTTGGCTTCTCAAGTGGGGACTGAAGCACTCTGGGCAGTGCACAAATGCTTCTCCTCCTGAGCACTTGGATATTAAAGTCTCATCTGGCCTCGCTCCGACAGAAGGCAGAGAAGGGCTTGGAGCTCTGAGCGGGTGCAGCGTGCTCTTACAGCTCAGGCCTCAGGAAGACCCCTAGGTTCACATCACAACTCCACTGCTGATGAGTGGAGCCTAGACAAATCGTTAAATTCTCCTCACTTCTGTTTTTTTCATTGGAACACAAGTGTACAGTGTCATAAAAACTGTTCGGGTTTTTTTTGAAATTTAGGTGATAATGGAGATGGTACGCCTGACATATAATAAATGTGATAATGGAGATGGTAGGCCTGACATATAATAAAGGTTTAATAAACATGTTTCCACGGCAGTTATGATGATAGTGCGACAGTAAAGAAGCCTCCTCATTACACCATTTGGTTATTGTCTCTGCTTTAGAGTTGCATGTGCTTCTCAGGGGTGTGAGGAGAATTTGGCTTCTGGCTTCTTATATAACTAAGCTGGAGTTCCACTTTTTGTCCTGCTTTAGGGGATTGAGTGGATAGGGCAAGGTGTGTTCTTGTTCTAACTGATAATTAGTAAATAATGGAGTCAGGGCTATGGAAAATATTAAGTTTCTGAGGAAATCCCTTTATGAGAGCTAATCCAGGCTAGTCTCATCTCTGCAGCAAAGCTGACTATGTGCAGGCCCCCTGTGCACTATCTTTATTCCTACAACAATACTGGGCCATAAGGAAGGAAATGAATGGATTTGAATCACCTTTGAACTCATTTATAATGGCCAGTTCCTGGCTTATGTTGCTGCTAACCTAAACTCTCTGGGCCTCAGTTTCCTCACCTGTAATGTACTAGTAATATTTGCTGCACTGATTTGCTATGGAGACAGTAGATAATGCAAAGTGACTGGTACGGAGCACTTTCCAGGGACATCAGCTGTTGCTAATAAGATCGTCCCACCACGCTGCCTATTGATTTTCTTAGGCTGGTATTCCTCTTCCTTGCCAGTGGCCCTGCTATTGACTTGTTTGCCCTTTGCATGGAGAATGCGGGGCGGTGTTATAAATGTCAGTGCTGACAAGGAAATGAAGCGCAGAGGAGCCGGGTAGCAGCGGCAGCAGCTGTGTCTAGACCTCCTGAGGCTGGAGGAACACAGAACTGGCTAAATGATCAGGGGTGGAAGAATGAGTAGAGACAGCACAGAATACAATCTCAGATTCCTTGCCATGGGGTAGGAGAGGACATCAGGGGCTCACTGAAGGCTGGGTGGCTGCGGGTTGCTCATTAAGCTACCAATATTTTATTTTTGCAGGAAACCATTAAAGACAATAGAGTGGGTATTGAAATGGTTTAAACTTGCTTGAAGCACATGATCAGTTTGTACTGATTACATCTCTGTCATCCATATTACAAGGCATTGGGTCTGATTTCCTGGATTTTGAGTTTTCATTTCTACAATTATTCTAACACTATTGATAATTATCAGTGTTGGAGCTAGGGTCTTGTAGAAAAGACATTGAAAAATATCTCACCTTTTCTTTCTTAATTTTTTTTAAAGGATTTACTTATTTATTTATTTATTTGATACAGGGCCTCACTACACAGCTTGGACTCCTACTGATTCCTACCTCAGCCTCCTCAGTGCCAGGATTACAGACCTATGCCACTGGTCTTGGTACACACATAGTGTGTCTGGGATTCTGGGACTAGCACAGCATGCAGCACTGGGGTTAGGGGATCAAACTCAGGTCCTCATGCTTGTTAGGCAGGTGCTTAAACCACCTAGATATCTCCTTAGTCCATCACCTTTTCTTTCTTGAAGCATAATTTTGCCTATTCCCATTATTCCACTTCATAAATTTCTGGTTTGAGTTCATTCCTTACAATAATCTACTTTTGAATTCTAATGTGCAGAAAGATCTGGAAATCTTTTCTTTGCCTTTTCCACTTATATTCTCAATTTTTAAAAGGCTCAAACATAGTAGAAGCTTTGCACAGGGCAAGTGTCTCTGAAAAGATAAATGTTACATAGATATTTGTTATTGGGGAAATTACTTCTTAGCATTATCTGCAGATAATTCATTTGATATGTACTTCTTGAAACATATACACAAGACGAGGTAATAAGTGAAAATATGAAAGTTTTATAGAGCCGTGGCCTGGGGACCTTTGTTACCAAGGTGAAAAAGCACCTGGCTAGGGGAGCAAGACACTGATGTGATAATTACAATATGTAGTTAGGTGAGTCCTGTGCAGGCTGAGTGGGCTCAAGGCCTATTAGAAGCTTGCTAAACGCTGTTACCACAGGGAGGTAGTTCATCAGTGCTAGAAGTCCAGAGCATGGTGCTTCAGTGCTGTGTGATTATGTGGTAACTGCACACACACAACAGAAAAGGGAAAACTGAGTCAAATTCATCCCTCCATAGAAGAGAACAAACAGTCCTCCCACAGTAGCCAGCTAAATTCTGGGATAACACCATTAATTCATTCATGAAGGCTTCTATGGTTTGGATGGGATCTGGAGCTCAACCCTACATATGCTAGAATTTGACCTTCAGTGTGATGGTGGTAGAAGGAGGAACCCCAGAAGGGAACCCTCCTGGGAGGTCCGTATGTCACCAAAGACACTGGTCTTTGGAGGCACTGTTCTGTAGTCTCTGGTGAGTTGTGAAGAAAGTTATGTTTTAAAAGCCTGAGCCTGGAGCCACCCAGTCTCATTCTGGTTTCCTCTATGAGATATAATTTCTTCCTTCTACATGCGCTCCTGCTATTGCTACCTACCACAGTGGGAGGCAGGGAAGGACCTGAGGCAGAGTAAAGACCTTGCCCATTCCAAGCCTTGCAGCCTCCACAGCTATGAGCTAAGTGAACTTTTTTCCATCATAAAAGTATTAATACTTGCCTGCTTGCAATGACAAAAGCTAACTCAAAGATAGATCCCTCATTGATTAGCTATCTCTGAGCACCCTGACCTCTTAATTAACGTGACTGTGGCAATTAAATTTGAGCATGAGATTGTGGCTGGGGTCATTCAAGCCATACCACACTTTCCAGCTGAGATACCCTGGAGTGACCGGGCCCAAGAGGGCACACCCCAGCACCTGCCTTGAAGCATAGATTTGGTCTGAATAGATTGAGAAAATAAAAAGTGGCAAAGACAGTTTGTGAAGAGCAGTAATACTGCAGATGGTTGCGCATATGCAGGAGGATGAAGAGAGACAAGGAAACAGGAACCTTCAGATAGCGGGAGACTGCAGGAGAACCCAGACTATGCTATATGGGGAGTAGGAGGCATGACCGTCGGAGCTGCCATTTGCCTCCCCCTTGAACATGGTGGATAGATGGAGGCAAGAGGCTTAGCATGGAAGATTTCATGTGTACCCTTCAGGTAAGAAGGACTACAGCGCTCACTGTGGCACAGCATTGGGTCAGGGAGCAAGTTCAGGTGAAGATGGTAGAACAGGAAATGTTGGAGTGGGTAACTTACTGGGTGGGTGTGTGGCAGAATCAAGAGGGCAAGAATGGGAGGAAGAACAGGAAGGGAAGGGTCTCTCCAGAGGCAAGCCTGGCACTTCTGTCTGGCCTGCACTGGGTTCACTAATGGAACAAACAGGTTGCGCTGGATTATAAAACTCATATCCTTTTTTTTTTTTTTTTTTGTCTTTTTGAGGCAGGGTTTCACTATGCAGTTCAGGCTGGCCTTAAGCTCATTTTGTAGCTCAGGCTGGTCTCGAACTCACAACAATCCTCCTGCCTCAGCCTCCCAAGTGCTGGGATTACAGGCCTGCGCCACCATGCCCGGCTTCATCTCCTTTTTAAAGCACAGCAGTTGCTTTGGGGGATGAATGATCTTGGACATCTAGAAAAGAGGAAAGAAAAGCCCATGACTTCAGATAGCAAAGGAGAGAGTCCTTTTCAGAACCTCAATAGTCGTGCTTTTCATGCGCCTTTACAGCTACCACAGCCCAGTCTCCCTCTGTCTTAATTCTGCTCACAATTCCTTGACTTGGGTTTCCTATCTGTGTATGTAGCTGCTTCCCTACAGATCTAGGGAAGACTCTGCAAATGGCAGAGTCATTTATTGTTCATGTTTTGTCAGCCAGGCTCATGCCACTGATGTCTGCTTTTGTTTCATGCATGGTTTGCAGTATGGTGCTTTTGATCAGTGTGTTGCTGGCACAATATTTTCTTTATATTTATGTCTTTGTTATTGGGTCTCATTATGCAGCTTGGATTCACAGTGATCCTCCTGTCTTCAGCCTCCCTAGAGCTGGGATTACAGGCAATCGCCACCACACCCAGTCCCTGTGGCTGGCTCAGCATGCCCAGGGAGGGGCTAGCATGGCTTGTGGTGCCTTGAATCAAACCCTGGTCCTTGTACTAGCCTAAGCAGGCACTTAGTCTGCTGAGCTATCATACTGGCCCAGAATGCTTGTTTTCATTGCAGAAAGGAATTGCCGTGTTGTTGGCAATAGATTTGGAATCCATAGGAGGGTTACCAGATATTCAGATCTGCCCAAGACAGGACCATGTTAAGGAACCAGGATGATGGCTGCTCAAACTGAAGCAGTTGAGGGTCAGTGTGAAGGCTGGCCCACTTAAAACATGCTCAGTGTAGGGGTTCAGAATAGTTTAGTGAAATTGAAATCAAAGCCAAATGAGCAGTTTTTTTCTCATGTTTTTTATAGTGATGGCTGCATCTAAATACCACTATTTGGGAAGGTGAACTATGAACAGATGAGAAGAGCAGGGGAAAGAGTGAGCAGTACTTACTCAGTCCCTGGCAGGCAGCATGCAATGCCCCAGGGACGGAGATCATAGCATTATCCCCTAAAGTTGTCCAGCAATCCGAGTGGGAACCAAACGTGTGTGTAAGTCATTTGGTACAAGACTAGCGTCTTTAAAGTATAAAAGTATGTGACTCCAAGCTGCATAGTGAGACCCAATAACAAATATATAAATAAAGTATAAAAGCTTATGGATATACAAAAAGGAGAAATTGAAGGTGGGACCATCCATAACCGGGATGCTGTCTTTCACTGATCCCAGCAAGAGGTCCAGAAACTCCTTCACTTCTATCTTGTGCAGAGCATTGTTGGTCTTCCCTTAGAGAGCTGTCAGGCGAATGCCAAAGTGTGACGATACTACTTGGCTCCTTATGTCCTTATTGGAATCCCTGAGATGGGCTAAGTTTTAAGTGAGTCATTTGTTGAGCTCATAGCTTTGGAGGCTTAAGTTCCACACAGCAAAGCTATAGCTCTGATAGCTGTGACAAGAGTTCCATGGCATTTGGCAACATGCATGAGAGAAGGACTGAATTTTTTTTTTTTTTTGTCTTTTTGAGACAGGGTCTCACTATGCAGTTCAGGCTAGCCTTAAGCTCACTTTGTAGCTCAGGCTGGTCTTGAACTCACAACAATCCTCCTGCCTCAGCCTCCTGAGTGCTGGGATTACAGGTATGCGCCACCACGCCTGGCCCAGGACTGAATTTTTAAAGAAAGCCAAAGTGTGAGAGACTGTGTGGGGTCAGACACAAACTTTTATAATCACCCTCTCCAGTAAGTACTGAAAGGTATCATGAGACCTTCTAAATCCTTCTGAAAGCAGATCCCACTTAATGACTTAACACTGGGTTGTACCTACAAAGATCCACACCTTCCAGCATCAGCACCCTGGGAACAATGCTTTTAGCACAAACATTTGGGAAAACACCAGCATCTGAAGCATAAGGGTATGTGTGTACATATCTGACATGACAGTCCATGTGTATATGTGTGTGCACTTCCACATTTCTATGCATATGGGCATCTATTTTTATATATACTTGTCTGTGTATAAGTGGCATAGACAGTCACTTGTCTATGGCTTGTATCTAGATTTCTTCCAAAGCCACATATTCTCATAGGTAGGGCTTTATACAGGTGGCTGGATCTAGGGTATGTGATAGGATTAAGGGTGGGTGGTGACCAAATTAGTTTAATTATTAGTTTAGCATAGTTCTGGGTGTTGATAACAGGAAGTCCACTCTGGGCGTGGGTAGCCCAAACAGCACATAGCCTGGAGGGGATGAAAGGAAGAGGTAGGTCTGTTGTTGTTACTTATAGTTGTAGCTGTTGCCACTTTTTCTGCTGCTACTGTTGCCTTCTGCTTACCCTGCTACTCCATGACTCTTTCTACTCTGCTAGGACCACTACTCCCATGTCACCATGCTTTAGAACCAGCTGACAATGAGATGAAACCTCCTAAAATTGTAAGGTGAAAAACAATTTCTTCCTTTAACTTGTGAGCATTAGATATTTTGTCCCAATAATGAGAAATGTAACTAAGACAGATTTTGGTACCAAGAATGGGGTAATTTCTGTGATACTACCTGGTCATGTGGTTCAGAAGCCTTTGGAACTATTTTAGGGAAAGAGTTTCAGAAGGTTTGAAGATGCCTACTAACAAAGCACCTTGGAAAACCCATAAGCACAATTGGTGGGAGATTCTGATTACAATGCAGAACACCACAATGCTGACAGAAATGATGCCAGAGAAGACTGGGTTCAGGAAGCTTCAGGTAGGAAAAGGAAGATATTGGGTACTGTCTCAGCCATGAGAAAGGTAAATAAGGTAATACCTATGCTTCATGTGCACATGTTAGTATTTGTGTTTGTATATCCTTGTGTATGCGTGTGTGACCACATGTGTATGTGTATGTACAAGTGTGTTTTTCCTTGTGTGCCTGTGTTTTGCTGACCCCTGCCCAATTACCAAGTCATTTTTTTCCTATGGGAGACCTGATTCCTGTTAAAAGGTTTCCTTGTGTTTCCGATGATCTAGTATTATTTACTCAAACTTTAGAATGGGGTAACCAAAGTGCAAAGACTCACAGCTACCCCGAAAAAGAGGGTCAAGTCTCTAGCAAGCTCTAGTATCTTCACTCCTGACCATATTTCTGTAGAGACTGATTTTCTAGGAAATTGTTTGCCTGTCTTGTTGGGTCAGGGAAGCGTTGGAAGCCACGCTAGGGAAGAGTCACACCGGCGATCTTAGTGTCTGTTGCACCATTGGCAATTCCTCTGCCACTTGTCAGTGAGCTCCTTGGGATGTTTCTGTCACCCACCTGCCGTGACTCCCCAGTCCTGTAGCACCAGCTGATTCATTTCTGAAAAAAATGGGTATTATAGCTATAACACTTACTGTTCAAGTATGTGTTATTTTATTTTCTTTAAAATTTCTATTTGTGTGATGTAAATACACACACTTGGTTTAGAGAACATGGAAGATGTTAGATACCATATATCTTTAACTTAGAAATACCTGTCAGTCAGAATTCAGTGAAGCCTATCTGTGGTGATGATGTGTTCCGATGCACCATACAGAATTTGTTGTTGCTTTTATTTTATTTTATTTTAAACTTTTTGGTGCCTGGGATCAAACTCAGGACCTTGCACTTATCAGGTAGGCACTTGTGCTGATGCACTGGATCCCTGGCTGTGTTGTTGCATTTATTGAGTTTGGTCTATAGTCTGAGATCCACAGACTATAGCCAGGCCACTAGGAAGTACAGGCAGGAGTTTCAGGTACTGGCAAAATCTGTGCCCACAGAAAGCATTGCCTACTCTCCAGAAACCCCAAGGAAACACTCTTCTGCAACGCTGCTCTGCTGAGTTAGGCCCCTCCAGACTGTCTATGAGGATGCAGTTACCTGAAGTTAGAATATGAACAGCATTCGTACACCTTTGTGCAATTAATAATTAACCTGGGATTAATGAATGAATACCTGGGGACTGTACAGCCATGTTGACAAGTGACAAACCTATAGGCCATGGCATGACAATCTATTTCTGTTGTTGTAGTTAAACTGAAATCCCATAATATAAAGGTAACTGCTTTAAAGTCAACTATCTTGATTAGATTGTTGCATGTTTTGCATACATATCAAATTATTGTTATATCTCATATGTACATGTGTACAATTGAAATTATAAATAACAAATGCATTTTATTAGTTAATTTGGACATTATATTGCAGTGATCCATGCATATCCATTTTTATTGAAGCACAACTCATAATACCTAAATCTTATATTCAACAACTAATGAATGGGAGGGCTCGTAAGATAGCTCCATGACTAAGTGCCTGCTTAGAAAAGTGCAGAGTCTGGGGTTCAATTTTCCATACCTCAGGTCTCACAGGCCCTGACCCCAGGCACGCTGAGCCAGCCACTGAGACCGGGCATGGCGGTGCATGCCTGTGATCCCAGAACTTGGCAGTCTGAAAACAGGAGGATTGGTATGAGTCCCAGATACATAGTGAGACTCTGTACCAAATACACAAAACAAAACAAAAACTAGTGAGTGGAAAAAATGCAGTATTTATAATGAAGAATTATCTGATATAAATACAGATAAATTTGAGTGATTCATAGAATATGGATACCTGTTGAGCTCAAAATGTTAAGTGAAATAAAGCAGAATCAGACACATCCTTAAATGTCACATGATTTGTCTTATATGAGAAACTCAAAGAACAAATAAGTTAAATAATGAAATAAAAGATAAATAATAGGAAATGAGGAGATAGGTGTTTTGCAAATCTTATGGGGACCAAGACATAGAAAGGGTAAAATGGATGAGAGCGCAAGAAGAGAGAATTCAGATGTGTTCTGTGCACATCCAGGCTCCTCACAAAAGAAATAACAGATATGTATTATGAATGTAAAAAAAATTACACATCTCAGAGACAACACAGTTACATTGTTGTGCAGTCGTTATGTCTCCCTGGCTTTAAAATACTTCATCACTCAGAAAGGAGATTATGCCGTCAGGCAGTCCTTCGGTACCCTTCTCTCCTGGCAGCTCTTGGCAACCTCTAATCTATATTTACTGACTTACCTATTCAACATGTTTCATGTAAGGGGAGTCATATGATGGAGGACATTTTGTATCTTCATAACATTTTGCTATATAACAATGTACTATTTCAATCTAGAGATGAATAATATTACGTTGAATGTATATTAAAGTCCATTTATTCTTTTATGAACATATGAGCCTTTTTCAGGTTTCAGTTATTGTAAACAGTGATGCAGTGAGCACGTGTTGCAGCAGTCGCCCACTGTTTCGTGGTTCCACTTTCACAGACTCACTCATGGGTTTTCAAAACATTAATATAATGGATGCTTTGCTATATCGTTGGATATTGTAGTAGTATACAGTACTTTACACTTATTTATATTGGTAGTATTTACAGTTTTAATGATTTTTGCCTAAAAAAATTTAAAATAGATAAAAATATACTAAAAATGTTAATTCTAGCATATTAAAAGAACATTAAATTGAAATAAAATACACTGTTTACAGTCTTTCTTTCCTTCCTTTCTTTCCTTCCTTTCTTTCCTTCCTTCCTC